>WSLO01000575.1:0-14701 GCA_019677385.1 Ceratobasidium sp. 392 | reverse complement strand
AATACGTCCCTCCTCGCTCCTTTTCGTCACGCGTACCCCTGAAACCCCGTTTCTTTCTGACCTCCTGTCTTCGAAGCCGTCTCGCCTCGCGTCCATGGTCACGTCCTTCTACTCGCATATTCTCTGCATAGGCACGACTCTCCCAGCCTCCCCGGCGCTTAGCAGCCCCCTTTGTTCCAACTCAACAGACGCCCTTTTTCACCCCCTATGCTCAGCCTGACCTACTCGATTGAGCATTGCGGGGGTCACGCAAAACTTACGAACACGCCTGGTTTTGCGCACGACGAGGGGTATAGGCCACGAGGTTGGCGGTGGCAACTGGGTGAGTTTGCTCGGATAGGAATGTAATTTGTAGACACGCCCTTCAATGTCAGTTCATCAGGTGGGGTCGTAGGGATGTAGAGATGTACAAGTCCGAAATGAATACATGCTGTTATTACCGCTCACATTGCGGGATTTACGCGCCTGAAGTCCGAACAGGTTGCCTTGTGTCTTGAAGTTGAAACTTGCAAGTTGCAACGGATTCTGGAATATGTTCATCCATCGGCTTATTATGACAATTGTCAGCTCGAGGCGAAACACTACTGGGGCTTGCATCAAATGCATATTGCCTGTACATCGCAAGTTGGAGTCATTACCATGCTGAAATGACGTTGCATCTCACTACACGATAGACTGGCGCGCTAAAAAGGTTCGTTGTGTCATAAGATTGGGGCAACATGTAAATAGACTAGCTCGTCATGTTTGTATAGACTTTGGTGTACGTATGCTTGGAACACGAGGTTTCGCTTTTGAGATTTGGTATGCTTTCGGGGATTGGGTTAAATCGTATCCGGAGGACAAAGATGAACTTGCACATGTCAACACTATAGATACCGACTCTTGGGCCTGAAATTTTCTACACGGGTGAAACTATACACTATATGCAATGCAGATACTTGTCTGACTGGGTTAAACGATTCGGGAGGCTATCACACGGGCTCCTATTATGAGATCAAACAATGGCAAACAAATGCCGCCAGCGAACCAACTGATTGTCGGCGAACACCGCGTACCACCGAACACATAAATGGGGTTATCCGAGGCATAGTGGTCGTACCAAGAGCATGGATTAATCGAAGTACGCATAATGCGTCGGTACATTATGTGTTGGTATAGCGATGCCGAGCTTCTCCCGCCTGCGTTCGAATAGACAATAGACGTGCATCAGTGCTCATCTAGGATGATAGGTCGACATAATCTATGAAATGCGAACGGCGTACCTTGGAGGTTCGGTTAGAGAGCGCAATGTTTGCGATTATGTTCGGCGCACCATTGTTTGCCTCCTCAAATTGTATGCTCGACAAAGGGATGAGAGAGGAGCTGAATGCAGACGTTCGCCTTTTCTTATCTCGAATGCATTCATTTCAGAGTATGTACACCTCGGTGGTTATGCAATGGCTCATTCGTTCCTTTCATCTCACAGTTCGTCATGATGACCTCTGCACGAGAACCCCAAATCTACAAGTCCGAATCCCCCTGCGGGCTCCTGCGACACTATTTGAATATTCATCTGTTTGGCAGCAACTCTTTCGGCGTCGATAAGGGCTGTCGACTTGGCGGTCGTAGCAATTACATGTGCCACGGAACGAGCGTTGACGAGGAACGCATCGAGTGCGAGGTTATTGATGGTGTCGCCTGCGTATCGTGGGTTAGTCTCAAATGAAATGGACAGACGTTGGTCAGAAGTACTCACACGCGGCATGATAGCATTTATCACTGTCAAACAAAACGCGTTAGCATCGATACTGGCTTGATATAGTCGAACACGTACAAAGCAACCCCTGCCTGTCCTCCAAAAGTTGCCGCTTGCGCCTCACTCTTAATCCCTCCAGCCCCGGTCGCCAAGCCACCTATTCCAGGATCAGTTTCACCGGTATCACTGAATAATTCTAAAACCTTGAACTCGCCTGCTGGAATTCCTGCCTTCAGGAATGCATCGTAATCCGAGCTGCCAGAGAAGGCGTAGCTCGCCCATGGGAGCTTTTTGGATTCGAAGTCGGTTTGGAACAGCTTCTCGAGCGCAGCCGAGCCAGGTGGAGAAGGAACGCTGTTGGAGCCAGAAGAGTTATCCCCATCATGAATGCCATAGATGTAATTCGGGGAGGCCGTCATGTCGAGCTGTGGACGAAATCGCCATGAAGGGACAAAAAGGATGGGAAGCAATAGAACTAACGTTGATGTATAGCGCGATCTTCGCCTTTTCAGCAGCAGAAAGTGAGTCGACATAGTACTGAGATCCACTGGCTTGAAGTTGAGAAATCATCCAAAGACGCAGTGGTGTCACTCACATCAAGCCGATTTCTAGAAAAGGATTAGTGTCTTACTCAGTCATAACACAGTTTTCTATTGTGCTCACCTTCATTAGTCCACCAGGAAAATCTAACCGCGTTTCGGCTCGGTTTAAATCTAGCAAGTTGGACAAGCAGCTCTGCGACGGTCGCACTACCCGAACCATCATCGTTGACTCCGGGACCAGCAGGTACGGAGTCGAGATGGCCACCAACGTGTATAACATTACTCTGGTTTCCCCAACTAATAGTCGCAAAGCGCTCAGTAAACGTCTTCTCCGATATGTTTGGCTGAGCTTACAAAGTTTGTGCAATAATGTTTTCCGAAACCACGTCCTTCACCAAGCTATCCACCTTGACGGTAGCAGACACGGCTTCGCTCGTAGTCCCGTTCAGCCTCGTAATGAATGGCTGAGCGGTTTCCAGACCAATGAAAACGGTTGGGACGCTCTCGCTAGTATTGTACGAGATTCGGCTCGAGATTGCGCCTTGGTTTGCAACATTGTTATAAATAATTGCGGCGACGGCTCCAGCGTTCTTCGCGAGGGTAGACTTGATAGCAAATGTACATGTGCCACGCGAGATGAAGGCGATCTACATTGGTGGTCAGCGAAGTTAGCCGAATGGTTCGCTTAGGATATCAAACTACACCCACTTTACCGGTGACGTTGAGACCAGCATAATCTGTGGCATCACAACCAGCCCCGGTGGTATTTGCCGGGCCATCCGGAATAAGAACCAAGTTAGAAGTAATCCCTTGCGTCGGCGTCGGAGGGCTGTACTAAAAATCCAAGAAAAACTTGAGAAGTTAACTTCATTTCGAGAAGAGATAACGTACGCTGAACGCAATAACTTCTCCAGTACCAAATTGTTTCGTGTCGATCGTCAAATTCTGAGAGTAAATCGTCGACTGAGGGAACTTGACGCCCTGTCGAGTTACTTTGTACCCCAGCCGCTTCGAAAGATTGTAGACGTAGTCTGCGGAGAGTTTATATCCCTAGTTCTTGTATGAGATTATGGATTATGCTGTCCAGGTGCTCAACTCACAGCTGTGCCGAAACTCCTTGTCCCATTGGCTCGGTCTGCAAATTCTTGCCACTTACGCGCATGCGCTAAAAGTCCCTCGATTTTGATCGCATCCTGGTAGGCTCTGGAAGTGAGCTCTTTGGGACCAAAGATCAAACCAGGTGTGGCTGAGCACAAGCAGATAGCACTTCCGAGCAGAGTCGTGGCAGAGATCAAGTTCTTCATGGCGAATAAAGTACACCTCTAGCCTACGAGATGCCAGTTCAGCGCGGCAGTATTTATCCCGTAGTGGATAACACGCCAAGGCGGGCGCACACGAGGTGTGAAGTCTTCGTTTTAGGATCTTGTTAATTGAGCGATGATTGACTGGAGCTGTCTACGATGAACAAGCAAGGGTACCTAGTGCATACAGCAAATCGAAGGCAAATCCATCGGCTAGAATTTTCGATGCGCGAAAAAATACCATTGCACAAGTTCCGAGTCTGGGCAGGTAGCATTCTTTAGGTTCGTAATCGAGAGTCCATATGGACATAGAAGCCGCCAAGAAATTCGTCAAATATGCTTCGTTTTAGGTGATTGGTGGTGCGTGTAGGCGGAAGATTTGTCTAGACTACTTTTAAACTTTGGTGGGATATATTGATAGAGTGGATGTGGTTGAAGTTGTGCCCGGCGCCTGCCATGGACATGAAGTCACGTGGTGCTTCGGCCGGACCGACGGAAGGGCGGCCACGGTACACATGCACCACTCTCACCCTTAACTCTTCCTCACGAGCTTGATATCAACTCTTGATCGACGGGACTCTATTTCATACGCCATGATACTCGAGCAATAAATCATTTTGACCACAGTACTTGTGCCTACTCTCCCGTCTGCACGAACCAAGGAATTGGGCATTTGGGCAGCTACGCCGCGAGTGAGTAGAACGCCTACCAAACCTTATGTACTCTTACGAGCCAGGCTATTGAACAGCTAAAGTACCAAGCGCCCGTCAGAACAGGTGCTGTGTTGACTACTGAAGAGCTCCTTTGGCCAAAAGCAAGGTCTGCACACAACCTACTAGTTGCAATGGTATTGCAAGAATACAGTCTACACTTAAAAACGGGCCCATCAGCCTTACGTACATATTTTGTTTATCATCCAAGCGTGGTACACCTCTGGTACTAAGTAATGGCCGTCTCCCACAGCACTTATACGCCACCAATACTCGCCTTGTGATTGGCTCAAGCGGGATCGGTTACGCATGGTCTCCCCGCGTTATCGACTTAACCTGCTTCTTCCTTGCGTTCAAGGGCTCTTGCGCCTCCGACCAGCTAGATGTATTTTGTGGAGCTTTTCGCCTTCTGGTCTCTGGTTGTCTCCGCGGCTCTTGATGTTAGGATTTGCTCCCCAGCCTTTCGGCGCGTGTGGCGCAACCGGCTTCAATCCTGGTCTTAGGCTTACTCACCAACTACCAAACACATCCTGTTTTGGATGGCACTGACGCCGGGCACGACCAATCCGGTTTAGATTCCTGGGCTGCTCAGGAGTAAACGAGGAACATACGTTTTGAGCGATCATAGAGGCAATGGAAGCAACTGGTGTATCACAAACCCAACGCAAACCCAAATCCAAAGCGTCCTGGCATAAGGAAATTGGATTGTGCTTGCCTCCACCGCAAGAACGATGCCGGAGTCGACCATAGCGGGGGTCATTGGGGATGTGTCTACGTTCGAGGCCGTTGCATGGAAAACTTACCCTACGCCTTGCAAGAACAAACGGCCAGGAGGGCTTATCTAGTGAACAGCGACTCAGATAGGGCAATGGATGGCATCGACTACGTGTGGTTCATCCAAGAGGCATACGGTTCGGCAGCATTAATGCATTTGAGAATCGGTCAGCGATACTCAACCTGACTTTGCTATTCACTTGTTATACCGACATCACACGCAGCTCAAACTCGGACAACAAAATCCATTAAATCTATCCCAATCCCAAAGAAGACGCAGCCAAGTACTTGGACCTTCTGGTAAGCCTACTTTTGAATAATCTCAATTTCATCATTTACTTAAATAGCATGTTATGTACCTCTGCACCACTTTCTTGTGTATTCACGTCTCAAGTAGAGGCGCTCTGCCAATACCTCTAAGCGATTTCATCAGTGGAGCAGGATGTGCGACGTCTTGAGGCGGTGGCATCTGAGCAGGCTGGTTCCGTCTATTACCTCCTGCAGCCATCGCTAGTACAATAGGTATGATAGGATACGCAATGACTGAGAGAGCAAATCTAATAGAACTGACGTTAGCCGTTCAACGAGACCACATAACCAAACTCACGATATCACGGCTTGCAGTTGGCAAGGCATACAAGTCACCGCTTGGCCCATTTGTAGAAGTCGGTTTATTAGGATTTCACGTAGTCTAGTGGTGCTAGCTTGGGGAACACCGGAGGTGAGATGGTGGTTTAGCTGCAGCCTGGGTCGCGCGTGCTTGCGCTCTGAGGTTGCCCGTTCTAGACACGACAGACAAACTGTGCGCTCTCTAGCTGACATTCGGCCAAATTCTCATCCTCTATAGCCAGCTAGTTCATACCTAAACCGAACCGATTCGAGATACATTTTGCAGGGTTGTAGAGCAGTCCCGCTAGTCTCCTCTTGCGGCACGCCAACATTTCATCCCAACTATCAGCGATGCTCGTCACGCTTTTAGTTGAATTATTTTAATTCCTCCCTATAATTTACGAAGTTTGACAATTCTCTACTCGAATCTTGCATTTGGTTATTCTATGCGATGGGCGCCAAAGTGATCAATCTAGAGTTATTGACCTAATGTGTGTTTTGAGCTCCGACCTTCGACCAAATGTACGAGTATGCAGAAGACATAAACGCTCACATACAGGTTTAAAGTCACCAATAACGATAGCCCTCGAAGAGCGGAATTTGGATCAGAGACTGGCGGAACTCAGCATCGTGTCGTCTTGGTAGATGGTCACCTGCAATACGTGGGTGGCGCTTTGATCCGCCGCCGAATCCGACCTACTACCCGAGCTCGCACCTTGGATTCAAAGTGTTGTAAGTACGGGAGTATAGGATCGAGTCTTTCAGCCATTGAACAGCGGGCTTCTGGCAAAGAGGTTGAAGTTCTGCGATTACTGTTATCTTTGCATTTATTATAGGGAGAGGGCCATTTGAAAAGCTCACCTGTTTCAGTATACCACCTACGAACAAGGCACAATATGCGGTACGTGAAGCGCTAGACAATATAATTTCAATCGCACCATCCTCGAAATAGTTACGCAGAACATTGTGCATGATATTGGTAATTACATATTAATTTGCTAGGACTCTAGTTCTCGAGCGCACAGTGCGCGGTGATCAAAATCCGCCTACAGTATACGCTGGCGCGGTGGACACAGTGGGTAGAGGCTTCGGCGATTAAGATACCTTGCGAGGTATGGGTTTTCTCTGGCCAGCAAGAGCTTAGACCCTACCCTTTGCATATAGGGTGTCATCAAGTGCGTATGATTGGGCACGCCATGCGATCGTGCATGCGGCGTAAATGCGGCATAAAATACCCAGCCCGGCAAATCTCATGAATTCGAGACGTTTGGGCTTGACCCTAGAGGGATACGCTCATGCAGGGTGGCTAGCAAATCATATAATCCTAGCTGTATTCTACAAAATAAAAACGTAGGATTGAATCGGAAGTACGTCGTCTTGGAATAGCCTCCTCAAGTGGCTACTTTCAGTGGCGATCCGCTCATATAAATCTCTTTGGCCACGTGCAGCTTCGGGGTTTGCCACGGCGAGCTTCGATAAGGTTGACATTGGGTTGACACGCTGTTTGTCCATTCGACACTGCCACGCTCTGCCACAGGCGCATCATGGTCAAGAGCCAATAGTATCGTAGTAGGCCCTGGATGGGATGTGCACGCCGGACAAATAGAGCCCTTTCCTTCCTTAATAGGTTACCGCCACAGGGCGTGACGACTGTCTCATGCTGATTGAGATAGCTAGAGTGTGGGGCACAAAAAGTACATCGGTAACACCCTTCTCGCTCTTCACTCTCCTTGTTCGGATTCCAAAGCCGAAGAAACTTTCTCTACCTCACTGTATACCTTCATATCTAGGTTCGCGCAGCAGACGGGAGCTCTTTGTTAGCATTGAATAGGGGCCTAACAGCCTGCATGAAATGCGCTCTGAGCGTAACGCTGGAGATATGGGTAGTGGAAGTTGCTGGTTGCTCATCAAACAGAACTTGAACACCCTTCCGCCCAATTGCCACGTTTCGCCCGCTCCTTATAGCGCGACCGTCAACTGCGTACTCGACTATCCCTCGGCGTGGCATCGTTACCAATTACAGCGCGAGATAGTCTAACTCCATTCACCCTTCGCTAAGCCACTGAAGTTTCTGCGCAAGAATTAAGTTCGAATCTATGCTAGTGCACTACTACTGCGTCTGTTTAGCACTCCTTCGGGCATTACGGTAAGTCTTCATACCCCTCGCTCTACTTGCCACTCACGCGTCTAATGCCCTCTATAATCACGGCTTGGTCTCATGCCACTTTCAAGGTTCATGGTGTATCTCCTACCTAATGTAAGATTTTCGAGCGTAGTTAAACATTGGCGGTTGATCACATCTACTTCGGGAGCCTAATTGACTGCATAGCGGTATTTAACGCTTTTTTCTGCCTCGTATTTAACTAACCACCTTGATTTGTACGCAGCCAATGCTCGTCAATTGAGCCCATCTACATGTTGTTGACCATGTTATCAAGACATGTTTTGAGATCTGACGCCGTACCAAACAGCTATAGTCAGTCTCAATCGTGAGCAAGGTTTTTCAATGTCGATTGATGGAACTTCTGATAAACTGCGTTGTTTAAGTAGCTGCGAGCGAGCGATGTGTTACTACCCACTTGTGGTATCTACAATACAAACATCACACCCAGCACCTCTTGAAGCTTCACAAGACTACATATCACTGATAAATTGTGGATTATAATCAAGGCTCTTGCTGTTCTGGTGCTAGGTGCTTATGCGACCCTTTCTATCGTTGGAGCACACATCTTGGTACCTCCCGTTCTCTAAACTTGGCAGTAATTACGGTGATATCTGAGATCGGCCCTGGCTTGAGTTTTGACGCTGGCACGTTCCCGGAGAGACTTGGAGTGCCGAAGGAGTTGACTGTCTCGGCAGTACCAATGACGCGCGCTTCTTGCTCACTTTGATTCCTCGGTGGCTTGCTAGAATGAGTTCAAGACCCGAATTTGCTAGGAAGAGCCTCTGTGTTACGATCCCGAGCGAGTTACGAACATGAGCCCAACTATTATTCCTGCAGAAGTCGGGAGGTTCGTATATTTGCCTATGGCTAGTATTTTGCGCAGAAGTGCCGGTTCAAGTTGGATAACAAAAAGCCTAAGACTACTACTCGTACTTAGCGTAAGCTAGACGGATTGTTTGGTGGATTCAAAGCGTTGTCTGGTTACCAGTGCCCAGATGCTCTTGTTATATGTCTCAACTGAAGAGTTGGAACCGCTCCGTGCGACCGCTCTGGCAAAACTCAAGCACTACTTGGAGGATACTTTCGGTGGCGGAGAGTAATCATACATTGAAGCATCTTGAATTTGTCGCGAGTAGTAAGGTTTGGGACGTGTTAATGGTAGGCGTCAAGCGAATATTCGTTACGCCTTTGCCAGAGGAGATCAGAGCTTGACGATGCTAATAGGTAAGTGTGCAAGTAATTCATGTTTCCGTTCAATACACTAATAAGAACCCTACAGATCAAACTCTTCGAAGGAAAATTGACTCGAGCACGTTCCAAGTGAAGAGTAACAACAACAACCAGGCTTAGCATCCTTAACGATCCTACGAAACAATATCAGCCGTGCTACCGTCTTGCTGGAAAAAATATATTGAATACCTCTACGCCCCCACTTTGGATGCTTTTCATTCAGCTAACTCAAGCCTACCAATTCCCCGAAAGGATTTGAGTAGCGGGCTGACGTTTTCTCCGTCCTCCGGCAGAATCATTTGGATAGGCTCGTTCCCTACGTTTTCTTCCACGACTATAGCTAGGGCGACAACAGGCGCAACTGGCCCACGCGAGAGTAGGGGAATGGGGCTGACAAGGCTATCGTTAGCCGCTTAACAAGGTTGCACGACTCGACTCACAGAGCAAAAACAGGCATCCGAGCAGCAACGTAGGAAACGACTTGACCCATGATTGGAGTTTGGTTATTCTCAGAGTTTGTTTAGGTCAGTAGCCTGGTTTGAGGGGTGGTAAGGTGAGGTGATAGTTTAGACTTGGCCTCGGCGCTTGTGTTCTGAATTGCTAGCTTTAGAAACGTTAGGCATCCATGCAGTTTTTGGTATATACACTCTTGCCGACTTCCGCTCCCGCCATCCCAGACCCTACAGCCCCGATCAACATAAATCGAGGCACGTTGGCACAGAATATGGTTGTGTTGTCTGGCTGGGCGCTCTTGTGTTACTTATAAGTGTATTTCCTGGGATTTCTACACTGCTCGTCACTCTAGCAGCTAACCCTATCAGCCTTGTCTCTCAAAAAACGAGCTTGATTATGGCCTTGGTGTAGAACATGGGCTTTAACAAACGGATGGCGCCTAGTAAGCTAACATCCCTTGCGTTTGGAATGCGAATAAGCTAACACAACACTTCACCACAGTTAAGCCCGCGAAAACCTTGTATTGGCCACCCTACGCAATGGGCGCTAAAGCGATTACTACCTGCCTTGATGGTTAATTCCTCGAGCGAGCGCCCGGCTATGAGTGGCAACGTTAAGCCGTCTGACCCCGCGTTGCGCATGGGGTTTGTCAACAACATGCTTGATGCGTTCGTGTTTAGTTCGCCTTGCTTATATGGCGACTTGACTTTGATCCGCTGCCAACTTTGATCCGTGCGTTAGGCTTCCGAACTGATATATTCAATGTCTGCAAGCATTGGAGCACGAGATAACGGCCTGTTCAGCATTGAGGGAAGAGCGTGTCGGGGTACGTTCGGCTATCACGACGTTTACTTCTTCAATAATACAGGAAGAAACTCATCTCTGGGAACATTTCAACTAGTGTAGTCCAGAGAGATTTCATGGCCGCTTCATCAACGAGGCAAGCCGTAAAATGTGGCTCTTTATGTACTGCTCTCGGAGATCATGGAGTTTTGGCTTGTATGTATGACAAAATTTAATCATTGTTTTGTTTTGCTTGGCGTTCACTTTCAGCAGTATTATTCGGCCATTGGGATGTGTTTGCATTAATTCGGAGTTTCGGTCACCATTCAGTAGAGTGGTGTAAGGCTGTGATCGATCGAGAACTTCGGGGCAATATTGGAGCCAGACTAATGTTGTACGTACAGACAAGATCACCGCGTGTTTGACGTACCATTTAACTTGTCAGCACTGGGTGCAAGGAAAGATACGACCAGCCACCAATACCAAGTGCCCTCAAGAGTTCGCTGCGGCTACAACGATGCATACTAAATGGACCCAACTATCCAGAGTTGATTGATGAGGATAGGTGAGCTGTTAGTTGCGATGAAGATCTGCCCGGTACTACATATGGCATGGGCGCCGTATGGGTTGCTAGATCTGGCTATATAGACCAGAGCAAATAACTTGCTCTTGCCCACGATACCTCTCGCATCCACCGTTTTAGTGTGCGAAAAATCTAAGGCTGAATAATGAACTAAAGTGGCGACTTAAACCTGCACTTGAGATGATCTACCCTCACCTTAACACCAAACGAAAAATTCGTTATGACTCATTGTTCAACCAGTGCTTTCGTTCGATTTTTTACAATTAACTCTTTTGAGCATACAACGATCTCAACGCCTAGAGTTCTTCTATCTTGTCTTATCAAAACAGCTCTTTGTGATTACTTAGAAAATACCTCTCCGCTAAGGTTACGTTTGTGCTCAATATTACCACTCCCTATCTCGCTGTCTAGGGGAATATGAAGCTCGTAGTTCTGCTCTATATATCAAGTAAAATATACTTTCGATGATGCTTTATCTCATTGCACACCTTTGGTCTCTTTATATGGTCTTCGTTGGGCATACACATACACGTTTTATTGGTCAGATGGCCGCAACCGACCACGAATAATCACTATAGTTGCTTTATTGCCATCTCTACTATCCTTGAAGCGGCATTGTCTTTCTCCACTTGAAGGGGCGGCATATTCACCTTCAGACTAGGTGCACTGACGACGCTCTCGTTGTCTGACTTTCAACTTTCCTAGCCACGTCCCTGTTGGTGTGTTTAGTCCGACGGTTTGTGCTCTATGACTTCTGCGTTGCGTGGTTCAGTATCGATTTCTAGCTGAGCTCGAAGCGACCACCTCGCTCTGGACCAACATGGTGGTAGATCCAATTTGATATCCGAGCTGTTGGTCAATAAAAATAGTGTAGATGTACTGAACTGTTTAGGACTTATATCTGCTGCGGTTATTCTTAGCTGAACTGCAAGTATAGATGATCCTTGCCGCCACATCAAGAGATAATCAACATCCTACATATATATACTCTACACAGACTTATGAGAGACAGGTTTTGGCCTAATTTTCACCGTTGCAGTAGACGCAAAACTTGGACTCTGTAGTGGTGAGACTACCGCACTAGGGTGATGAGGTTATTCGGCATCTACGCCCAAACTTAGGACATATATGCTACCTACGCCTCCCGCTCCTTCCATGACTAGTTGATACCAAGGATGATTTGAGCGCTACAACTTATGACGAATGCCATACCTCATCACAAGTGAGTAGCATACATCATCGATTTCCTACATAACTGCTGAAGCCTTGACAATATATAACTTGTGAACGAGCATAACGTTTCTCGGCATATCCTACTTCCAGATTGTACCATTTATCCTATCTCCGCCAGTCTCACGTGCGACAAACCCAACAATAAAACCGATTGAGCGGACCTTAACCCTCGGGTGATGAAGGTAGGTCATGTCTGTGGGTTTGTCTGGCTAAGTGATACGGGGTTTGATGTACTGGTAAAAAACTGTTGTGTACCTCTACACTAATTCCCCGCACGCCTACACGTCAGGCAGGTCGATTCGATGGACGCCTCGAAGCGACTTAAATAGCGGGAACGGGTTCTCCTCTGGAAGAAGCACCTCGATGGGGTGTCCTTGAGCGTTCTCCCCTTCCGCCGCCGGTGGTTCCACAGGTGAGGCAGGTGCGGGCGAGGGCGAGGGTGGAGAGGCAGGGCTAGCATTCCTGCTAGATCAGCTGCTCGTTGACATCGACTTGGTGCTAAGACTTACAATACAAGGGAACATATGTGCTTGAAGATACAACCGAGAACTTGGCCCATTGTTGTAGGTGAGTTGGTTCCAACTCTTACTTCGCCCGATGAGCTAGTGGTTCTAAGTACAAGTGTAGGGCGGTGATTGATTGAATTTGGGGGGTTGGTGTCAGCGTTAACTTTGGGGATGTTCGAGGTCTATATAAACGCCGGGGTATTTCTGTTTTTTGTAGGTATCCGTTCACTGGCTCCTGCTTAACTGCTACGATCTAAAATCTTTTAAGTTTTTAACTGAAGTACTTTTGGCCCTCTGCCTTGCTTAGACCAGGCCGATCTTGCACGATTGATCCATCGTGCTTGTTAATTAATGCTGAGTTGGGCTCATGAAGCTGAGTGTGATTGTTCTACGGTCGTATCCCGTCGGTTCTTCAAACAATACCATGTAAACATTCAACAATCCTTGATTCGTCTTTGATGTATTGTATTGATCACTTCAGGTAGGAAGCACAGGCCGTGAAACTCCGAGCGATTATATGCGCGCAAGGAGGGCAGTTCTAACCCCCTGCGATTACGTCGACGTCTCCGGTTGACAGTGCCTCTACTGGTCCTCTAGGAACCGCTGTTCCTGGTTCCCCGTAAATCGGCGCCTTTGGCTAACCACTGGCTAGGATTCTGATATCGACAGAACCGACCTACTAGGTACTGGGAATAACCTTTTACCCAGGATTGTTGGGGGTCCTCGGCTGGTCTACCGAAATGCTTTTCACTACGCTAGCTATATCGGTGACAGGTATGTCTGCACCTACAACGAATACTGGGTGCTTCAAACAACTGTTTGCTCACGGTCTTGAAATATTCGTTTATAGACCAGACGTCTCCAACACTCGCGATGAATGCGCGGCACACCCGATACACTTGCAAACCCGTTTCATTGTGGACTAACTTGGACATATACAAGTACTCGATCCGTGCCAAACGCGATCAATAGGTTAAGCTTAGAGGGCTTCGAACCCAGCATGAGGCTAACCTTGGGTGTGGTTGGAAAGTGTACACGAAGGTACGTTGCACTTTGTTCTACCTTATCTCTTGCCCCTATGAAATTAAGCCTAAAGCTCCCGGCCCTACAGCACTTGGGGAGAGCAAGCCTGGCGCTACAAGTCTAGTGAAGGTTATATTAGCGAGCCCAAGTAGAATAGGTGATGTGTGATGTACGATGTATGATGTAGTGGGCGCTAACTGCAAAGTTCTTCACACTTTTCGCCAATCGCCTGCTCTAAGATAAGTACGAAGAAGTTCAAGTCCAGCTTCTCTGTCGCATAATTTCTACGCAATCGATAGGTAGCTACTGATGCATTTGACCAGTAATATTTGGTTGAGTTTCATTTTTGCATCACCATCTAATGTCTCATAACCCCCTGACTCTTTCCTTACCCCAACCGTACCTTTAATCGTCAAGTTCCAACACGAAACCTCTTTGAAACTTAACCTCAAACCACGACGCACGTATCACCAGCAGAACGAATATATAACAATCTCAAGCCCGCTCCCCCCACGCTACAGTCCAAAACCACACCAAAAGCAGAAAAAAAAAATACACCCCATGGGCTACGAGATTACTGTAGGTTTCTTTAATCAAAGGAGAAAGAGGAAGGAGGAAACCTGAGCCAAGCAAAAATACACGAACGGCGGTGTGGGGCAAGTTACAAGGTTGTGAGAGTGAAAAGCCAAAACAGAATGAGATAGGCATAGAAAGAGGGAGAACAGGCAAAAAGGGAAAAAGAAGAGCATATAAGGACCAATCATAGTTAGATCACAATCACGTGAGCACATGACCCCACAAGCGCTCAGATGAGCAGGAACCGGTATATCGAGACAACGGGCGACGACTGTGCCCTCGACAGCAGCAGTTATTCACACAAAGCGACTAATAACCAGCAAAGAAGTAGTTTTCTCACGGGTCTCCTAAATTCCACCATACGACGTCAGCTCCACGCCTTACCGAAACCCAAATGCACTGCACTCACCACCAACTCATACAGTGAGGTCGGCGAGATAGCTATCCATGGCGCCCTCACTGCTCTTACGCGCACGCTT
>WSLO01000574.1:0-14710 GCA_019677385.1 Ceratobasidium sp. 392 | reverse complement strand
TCTGTGAAATGTGTGTTGAACATATCAAATCCCAAGCGGGACTTTTCATAAATCCACTGGAATTCTACAAAGTCCATACCTGGACTTTATCGGTCGTTTTGAGCTTTGAATGATTACGTAATCAGGGAAAATGATAAAATTCAACATATTAAATTGGACTTCCAGTATATCCTAGCGGGTCTAATTCGAAGTCCATGTCATGATTTTAGCTACGTCCGCGCCCGGAGTTAGGTTAAATCCACCTACTTACCCCAGTGCATACAACGACTCGCCCAACTTCTTCTGGTCTGATATTTGGTCATATCCCGATCTGTCAAGTCGAGACGCGCATTTGAAGCACCCGCACAAGTCTTTTGGTTCGCCATGAAATTCCCTTATGCCCGTGGATATCAGTGCGAACCACAAGGCGCGACATATGAACATACTCTCTGAACTGATCGCTAAAAGACCATACAGATCCCCATGTGAGTATATTCGACACGCCTCGATTGTCAGTAATCATTTCTATGGTTCCGTTCCTTTCAATTGCAGCGCGAGTGTAGGCATGCCTTTATAATTGATTTCAATTTCAGCGTATGTCCGACTATAACATGCGTACTACGAACCCGATGTCGATACCTATGACAGGTCCGTACTCTGATTGTTGATTCGCTGACGTTGCTTGGGTAATTGAGTGTGAACCCGGACAGAAAGTTGTCGCGAGAGCAAATATCGATAGCATGATGAAGATGTATGCTATGGATCTACCTGAGACAAGGGGTCGACGGCGTGAACCCCCTGGATCTTTTATTCTCGACATGATATCTTGGGGTTCTGGAACGATCCTTTGGTGCGAGATGCGATTTATATCTCTGGTAAACGTGGCTCCAACGACCAACAACGTGTTGCTGTGTTGCTTCTCGGGTGTGCCCGTTGATATGATGTCGTCAAATGAGTCATGACCGAGCATCCCGATTGGTTCAAGCTAACATCTACGCAGATATTAGTTGGATTATCTTATTCTGTAGAACCCCAAAGCACTATGATGAATGACCGCTCTTCTTGTATGTCAGACTTCGCTAAAACAGTTCAACTGGTTTATTCATTGATCAGTTCTTGATCCAGGGCAGCTAGACAGTTTGTAGTGGTCTAACAAGAGAGGAAACCTCACCCCCTCAAAGTAGTAATATCGAAGAAGGACATGTATTCTCTACCGGCCCGAAAAAGATTGTAATTTGGATCTGTACAATCAACGTACATATTCAAGATACATGATAGGAACCCAGCACCCAAACATAATAACAAGTTAAATCAATAAAAAGCTATCAAGGCAACCTGCGCTTCGAGTATGAGGACTAGCTCATCAGAAAGGTGAAAATCAACGCCAAGACCCCTGCCAAGGCGATAGTCAACTGGCAACCACCAAACGAAGAGCTAGCACCGTTCGTGTCTGTAGCAGCTCCAGTACTGGACGTTTCATTCGACTGCCCACCAACGTTCACAACCCCATTCAGCCCCGCTCCATTGAGACCCCCATTCCCATTCCCATTCCCGCTTCCGGCACTCGCCGGGCTCCCAGCCACAATTCCGAGTCCAGCAATATTCGCCACCGGCCCAGCTCCACCCGCGCCAACCTTGATCTTCAAATCTGGCTGCTTGACAAGCCAATCGTTCCGCGCGGCGTACATCATGATCACAAACGCCTGGCCTTCGGCGCTCTCCTTGCCGAGCTTGCGGAACGTGTGAGGATCGGCAACAGGAGTGAGCCATCCGTCCTTGTCGATGTGCGTCGTGGCGCGAGTTTGGAGGTTCGGTTTGTGGAGCACGTGGAGTGGGACGCGGTGGTGTGTTGCGCGGCGGGAGTGCGAGCGGCGTTTGGCGGGTGTATCGGTTGGGAGTTCAGAGTCCGAGGTCGACGTGGAGGTCGAGGTTGAAGATTCGGCGCTGGAGGACGCAGCGGGAGGGGAGGATGCAGCAGCGCCGCCGATTGTAGCGTAGACCTTCTCGGCGGCAGCGATATGGGCCGTATTGTTGAAAAGAACGGCAGCGCGGTAGACGCTCGCAGTTATTAAGGCCGTACTGGCAGCGTCCAGGAAAGTCTTTGGGTTATCGGCATAATTGTAGAAAAGATTGTCGGAAGTCTGCACATTTCGAAAAAATGAGGAAAGTCAGTAAACCTCAAAGAGGATGGCGTGAGTTATTTGACTTACAAGAAGCGGGAACATGGCATCGAAAATCCCAGCTGTCCACTTATCCAGATCATTGAGCTCATCCCGAAACTCATCCTCGTATCCAGCAGCTTTGATCGTCGCGGCTACACGCAACATGCCCATCGCAGCCCAGCCGTTGCCAGTACTCCACAGTCCCTTATCCTCGAACGAGCCCTGACGAATATGCTGCCACAGACCTGACTCGTCCAGGAGCACCTCTCGATAGAGTTTGATTTGACGGTATGACTCTGTGACAAGGGTCTTGTTCGAGGTCGTCGCACCATAGTAGGCGAGGAAAGGCGGGACCATGTAGATAAAATCGGACCATAGTTGAACAGCGTTGTTGCGATGCGAGATGGCACCCTTGCTGGAACGAGGGACGTGTTCGAGAAGCCAGGTCAGTTGGTCCGAGGCGGCCGAGCTGAAGTCGGGTCCCTGAGCAAAACCCAAAACGAGTGGGTATTAGTCGGGTCGTATTGATGGTCGATCAAAGAGCTCGACTGAGGCAAGAGAGGTGGAAGAAAAATACAAAAAAAGAATTACTTACCTGCGCTTCAGTCCAATTAGCAACTAACACTGCAACGCCGTTGCTCGCCGGATCAGAGGCACTACCGTCCTTCATAAGAGCAAGACTTCCATCCGGCCTACTCTTGACGATATCGTTGGAGATAGCAAGTACCTCTTTGAGCTGACCGGAAGCAAGTGCGATTTTTGCTGCGTTGACGGCCGGAACCAAAGTAGCTGGCTTGTTGGATGAGCCAAGAGATGCAGGTGAACCGGGAATAGAAGTTGCCGTAAAGACAGAAATAGACGGAGATTCGAGTTCGAGTAAGGCCTGCGCTCGAGTACCAAGTTCCCAACTAAAAGAAAAATTAGGTTTTTAGCACCAGTAAGATTTGAAACGAATGGCGTAAGACTGCTTACCTCTTCTGAGCAGCCTCCTTTAGCCGAGCTTTGACCAAATCAACAGTCTGCGTAGACAGAGCTGCGCCGTAAGGAATGTGGAGCAGACATAAAAGGAGGGGAATAAGCAAACGCATTCCAGTCATCGTCGCGATCTCCAAGCCTCCAAGACTAATCCACCCGAAGCATAATATCGAACATGCTGACTCAGCTGTCGCTTATGGTCAGGAACAGGACGGAGCCGAGCGCTAAGGCTAAATGTTTGCAAATCTGTAGATAAGATTACTGACTCAGATAGTAGTCAGGTAAACCAGACCCTCTCCTAAAAGACGAGAAGTGGGGAGGGGGTCTGGGACTACTTTATGCATTCGGAGAGGGACCCCTGCACTAGCCGATCGATTAGTCTCGGGAGTAATGAAATCGATGCTCCAATTACATCTGGTTGTAATCGGCCTTGCCTAATTTGGGCGGATTGCATGGGTCCCTCTCCGAATGCATAAAGTTGGACATGACTACTCAGATAGTACCTTTGTTACGAACAACAGCATGCAATAGGTACATTTAGGAGAGACAACGAGAACATAGGAAGTGCGACTGAGTGAGTGGTGGGATGCTAATGAGCTATGCACAAATCGTAACTAAAATTAAAAATGGCAAGCAGGAGATTTGGCTGCCTGGATTGAGTCACAGCCAGAAACTCATTTTCGAGCGTTTACCAACTCTCGCTTCCTTCCCAGAATAGTTTACCCCGACTTGTTGACTGAAGAACCATACCCAATCCCTCTTGAGATATACAGGCGACCCATCACATATGCACAAGTGAGAACACTGGCTCCGTTTGTCTAGCGCATACATACCTGAGCTTCGACTTGCGAAGCTTGAGGCCGACCATCGGAGTCATAAGACCAGCATTGAACAAGTAACCCCCACAGGATGTTTACTTGTCTGCTTGATGAAGTAATAATGGACTCTGGTCGTTTCGGAGTTTGCTTGTGTATTATGATATGTGTTATGACTGCCGGGTCGGTTTTGATGTCCGGAAAAGGCACCATTCCCCTCATCGCCTCCTTATTGTACCTGTCAGCTATCCTACATATGTCGATGGAAGCATTTTAGTAGATTTTACCAGAATCGCTTACAACCCTTGAACTTGAATTTGGAAACAGTTATTCAAACTGAATTAATCACATTCATTCCAAGTGCATATATGTCTGCCTGTTGACTACAACCATCACCTTCAATGAACAATTCTGCAGCCTAAATTAAAAACAGCTCCGTGAATCGTCAACGGAGCATCATGGGTCCATACCGTCCATCCCGTGGAAAGTGCAGTCACAGTCTGTGAACCGGTGTATAATATCGTGCTATGTCTGAATCTCGTATTGCCGAAATCGGTCAGCTTTGCTGTACCGGTGCACGAGATGAGAACATTTTGCTAGCAAAAATACTACTTTGGCGACGAGAGGACTGTAATTGAAATGCCTACGCCTTTAATGTCGCCGTGAACCTACGACAAGTAAACAAAACACAGCTCGCGATCAGCGAACCATATAAGAAATGAATTCGTCAAATCCTACATGTCCCATGCTATACCGTATGACCCCGGGAAGCCGGCCACCCCCTAGTAACCGGCCACCCTAGATGGCATGCTGAACAACTCACTACTGTATATATAGGTGGACAGAAACCATTACATACCTATAACCTGCGTGTATGCAAAAAATTAGAGGATTTGACCTCGGATTGCGGTTATCATCACTTGTACAAGTTTGGGGTTTCAGCTGTAAATTTGCATCTTATCCTACGTTGCTTGTCTTTGCTCGCTTAGACGTGAAACAGAGAAACCGCTAGGAACCGGTAGGGGTGGGCAACCCGGCGCGAAGCGCTGGGTAGGAACCGGGGCACCGAGACGCGAGCAGGACTCGCGGGTCGGGTGGCCAATCCTGGCGGTAACGACGACAGAAGGGCAGGTGGGTCGGGGAAAACGATATATGAAATGTGTAACACGCAAAAAAACGAGTACTCATAGTGACGAGAGAACGACAAATGAAGGCTGGACACAAAGAGGTTGAACGATTGTATACGAAAAACAGAACGTACGGGCTCTAGAGTGCGATGAGCAAACTAACAATTGGGAAAATATGTATGCTACAGGAAGCATGTGATGGAATACATGGAGATACGATTGGACATGTAGATATCAGTATGTCTGAAATCAGTGACGCGTGCCAACGTGCTATTACATAGCCCCATATATGACCTTTATGAACCTGGTTTATAAGGTGTATCAAAAGCAATAGATTATAGATCTGAGGGCCTGCACGAGTCTCAATCTATAAAAACACAGCTCTCAAATCAAGAGCAGTAGCACACGTTATGGGTATAGCGTGTATAGACGACTACTCAAAGCATGTATGTATAATTCATTCAATGTGGAACTCGTTGCCAAGGGACATAGGAGAGTCAAGTGTGAAGTGATAGCGAAACATGGATGAAGACATAATAAGGTGGATTGATGAACTAAAAAGAACCAAGAGCTAGCAGGACGCGCATTAGGTGGCTGTATGCTCGTAAATCACAATGTTCAATGAAGAAAGCGATACTCAGGGATAGTATGTGATATGACTTAAATATCATGTAAGCAGTAAGATACTAAAAAAAGAACAGTCTAATATTCTATAAGGGATGGCGGGCGGGAAAACAAAACCGAAAGAACCGGTGAGCGACGGTTTTGTCGTGGTCGGCGAGTGTTGATAAAAGGAGAGCACGTGACCCGTGCTTGACGTATCGAGCGAGCCTTCGACCGCGGGCACTTCGTCTAAGACCAGACTGTGTGCCGGAGCCTGCAGAGGCACACAGCCCCTAATTTCCCAGAACCAGGCCGTGTCCCAAAGACGTCGCTGCGGGTCGAAGAAACAACGGTTTTGGCTCATTCCTTTTGCGTATATGTCGTAATTAGGCTTGCTCAATATACCTAACAATCAACTCAGGCGGTTTGCCCAGTTCTTAGGGGAAATATTGGGTGGCCGAATTCCCAGGATATGCCCCATTTTAGCCTCATTTTTGAGCTGACAAGATCTTGCTCACCATTGCAGCTACTGATGTGATTTCTTATGCAAGAGATTCTCGAGGCTCCAAAGTACCACTGAACACGCATTTAGGCCGTCGTTGTGTGTTTATGTGTCGTTATGATTGACCGGCCAAAATGTGGCCGGCTTCCCGGGGTGGTACGGTACAGATAAGCTACCCCACTCGCGATCCCGGGGCACTTGATATCTCATAAGCTTCGTTTAACTCCTAAATTCAAATATAAAATGAACTTCCCCACAGCGTCAATGGTTTCTAGCCCAAACCTACCTGGCGGTAATGAACGTCCAACTGAACGATGGGGTTCACTTCCGCGCTCCTTAACGATCATCTCGGGCTTCTGAGCAAGGCTTTCGACTCCTGCGGATAAGTTCAAGTATCGGTGGGCCAGATCCAAAAGGATTCTTTGAGAATAATTAGTCATGGCAGCGAGTGGTGCATGTTGATGGGCAACACCACGGTGCACTAGCCACCTCGAATTCAAGAGAGTTGTATGCCAGCAGAAAATACAAAAAACTGCCCGTAACAGTTCAGTGGCGGCGAATTGAGGATACGACCATAAAAGTCGTTGGTAAAGAAGGGGGGTTACGTGTGACTGCTCGGGAAGAATTACCACCATTATGTATGGCATAGCCCAGCACAGCGACAATTGGTTCCCAAGCAACCCATATGTTGGAACCAACGCTTGGCCTTTTCTCGTAGTAGATGTAGTTACAGGCCGCTGCAAAAGAGCCATCGAGACGAACTGTCCGTATGAACTTGAATACCATGACCGTAATGTAGAAACCAAGTGTACTTACATATCGAATGTGTTAGAATGTGCTAGAACAATCGTATGATCGTAAGGTACTTACCTGACTATACCACAACGTTCTACGACGTTCTAGCAAGCCTCTTATCGTGTATATAAGGAGCGCGAATGCGCTCCGTAGCTAGTTATCCCTTGAATATATTATCGTTTTACCTCTTATTACTATCGCCTTCGGCGACGTCTGAAACCCTGCGCTCGACGATTATATTCCTCTATATACACATCGTCGTTTTCTACACGTAAACACAATAACCGCCCAGAGATAGGTATATGCGAAGGTAACAACAGGTGAAATGGTTAAGCCAGCTCTCCCAAGATAGCCTAGTAAACCTGAAGTTCGCTGTTGCGCTTTTTTCATTCGAAACCATCGATTTCAAGGCAAGGGAGTAGTTGTTACAGTTATAGTGCTCTTGAACACGATGAAGGTATGTCTTGTTTGAAGCAGAGAGTAAACAAGCCCTGATATCCTCAAAGACCAATTGTTTAGCCTGTTGATGCCCGAATGAAAATCCAATTAAAAAATGTACAGGAGACATGAACGCCTAAGCACTTACTGTGGGTGTTTATCATTTTAAACGTTTTCCCGCGGCTGAAGTCACCATCGGCACAAGGCCACCAATATGTTTCGGCGGGGAAACGGCGGATAAACCTTCATAGCCAATATTTCTGACCTATTGGGCGTGAATAATTGTGATGTCTTGCTCGCACATTCTTCGACATACCTGAGTCTGAACTTCCGAGGCCCGTGGGCGGGCTGATGGATCAAACGACCAGCACTGGGTGAGTAGCTCCCACAGGGCATCCCCATCTGGAGTTGGAGGGAACGAGTCGCTGGGTCGCTCGGGATATTGCCTTCGGACTACTACCCGAGTAATGACTGCTGGATCGTTACTCAAGTTTGAAAATGGAAGCTGGCCACTAATAACCTCCTATCACTTCATTGAGTACACGATCAGCAACAAACCTCACAACAACCCACGAGTATTGTCTTGAGAGAATTGTTAGGCTCTAGCGCAAACGCGAGAGACTATTGCGCACCATTCCCAGCGCATATACGTCGGCTTCGGGAGTATACGCGTCCGAACCATTCAGTAGCTCTGGTGCCTGTAGCGCAACAAATCAATTTGCGTCAGGTAGAAGTGGACTTGAACGCTACCGTCCAACGCGTTGAAAAGGTAGATGCCGTGTGTGATCCAGTAAAATGCAAGGTGCTATTTTTGAGCCTCGAGTTACCGAAGTCGATGAGTTTGGCGTTCCCGTCTTGTGACACCAGGACATTGAGCTACGAAACTACGTTAACGCTCGTTCGGTCAACGAGCAGAACAATCACCAACTCCTTTGATATCTCCATGAACCTGGATGAATCAGTGTTAGAGCGAATAATCCGCTGGAGGGTTCTTGGGTTCATACAGTTCCCATGCTATGTAAGTATGCTACTCCGCTCGCTACCTCACTACACTAGACATCTACTTAGCGGTTAAACTTCGTTCTTGTTATGATAGTACTCACAAGGCAATATTTGTCAGCATTGGGGTGTCGTAAGATATACTGGCATAACGTCCCATTTTTCATCCATGGCGATATCATTGCTATCCGATCCCGAAACAGCGCGACTCCTAG
The DNA here is from genome assembly GCA_019677385.1 of Ceratobasidium sp. 392. Classification (NCBI taxonomy): domain Eukaryota; kingdom Fungi; phylum Basidiomycota; class Agaricomycetes; order Cantharellales; family Ceratobasidiaceae; genus Ceratobasidium; species Ceratobasidium sp. 392. The sequence continues at coordinate 6,100 of WSLO01000574.1, read as the reverse complement.
CAGCTCTACCACGTTTGGATGATCATACTTTGACCAGGCATGTAGCTCTCGCGCTGCCGCCTGATTGTGTATAATGAATCGCACGCTCAAGACCCGACGTATCACATACCTTCAGGTCTGCTCGACTAATCTCTACCCTGTTCACAAAGAATCTGGGGCACTTTATTGCAACCTCTACTCCGGTCCGAAGATATCCTTGGTAGACGTCACCGAATCCTCCACCCGCAACGGGACCAAGCCCACATCTACCAACATCGAGTGCATCCGTAATATCGGCACAGCCATGTTGTCCGAGTATGGAGATGATCTCGGTTATTGACTATAGGGTGTAATCATCAGCTTCCGTAATACCCGAAATGACATATGTATAACTAGTCAAAACAAGCCTCACCATACTACTACTGATAATATCCATCGAGGGACCGTTTAGCTCAAGAGTCATACTCCTGACAATTCTTCCGATGTCGTCCTCAAGAGTCTTGTGCTCCCCCACGATCCGGCTTAGTCTACGACTACCAGCTAGCTCAGACTCCACGGGTCCACTAGTGTATTGAAACAAGCTAACTTTTTCGGAGGGCGATCCCGCCTCTTTAAACTTCGGGTAACGTCGGCCAAGTTCATAGAAGATGTCCGACATGAGTTCTTGCAGAAGGTCAGAACGCAGGTTGGCTATTTTCTGTCGCGCTTCGTTTCGATGTGAAGTGTAGTCTCTGCGAACGGGAATAGTGGAGCAAGCAGATAAATCTCCAGGATTACGATTCTTTTCGCGAGCTGTTTCATCGTGTACATCCATTGCAAGTTCCAGGAATTGAACCCGAGTCAAACGTGCCAGTTTTTCTCGAGCATCCGAACGAAAATTTGGCGGTTCTATAGACACAGAATAATGTTTGGCCCGAAACATGAAAATATTTTTGGAGCTGAACTTACCCAGCCGCGGTCGATCCCCGAGCGAACATCGAAGTTGTTCGTATTGCGCTTTTGTGATAGGCTCAGGCTCTGCTGTGGGTTCTTCACGCTCTCCAGAGTAAGAGCTGTACACAGAGTCTTGATACTGTTTATCCGAAGAATTGTCTTCTACACAAGAGTGGTAAACGGAAGAAGTGGAAAGAGAACTCCGGCGCGCCAGATTAAGAGATATTCTCGAGCCTGAGGACAAATAACTGGGCATTGAGTGCTATCTCTAAATAAAATGCAACCGGATTACTGAAAGTTCCAACAAATAGCGTTCGCTCAGAGATCTGATGATATGTATGATGTGGGGGAGAACAAGCTAGGTGTGAACAAGTTACATGTTATTGATCGTCGTCCCTTACACTGCATTATGTAATCGGCCCATCACCGAGCCAGTGACGATTTGGCGCGGCAATAACCCAATTTCTAATTGGGTTTGGATAAAACTGACCCAGCGTTCGTCGAATATCTAAACATCATGCATTCTATAACTTACGACCACAACAAAACCAAAAGCGTAACAACCATTTCATATCTCATTGATCCCAAGCTAATTCGTATTCAACCGACTCCCGTCACCCGGGCCGTGTAACACACGCTCGATGTCCGCCGCACGTTGTTCAGCCGAGACGGCACCGAAGAGGATATCAATCCTATCAAGCGAAGAGCATTAGTTAGTACAAGGTGGAGCAGATTGGGAAAGGACGTACTCTTCCATGCTCAACCCCCTCGTTTCAGGACATATCAACCAGCACATGATGGAGCCGGCGCTATCGAGGCGTCAATTAAGTGAACTTTGAATCAACAAACTACTCACAGGTTCAGCTATCATAAAGCAGCACCAGGTTCAGATTGAGTCAGTAAGCAATCAAGAATCGGTGGGGTTAGCATACCGCGCCGACTATAATCACGGAGTTAGCGCGTAAAATAATGAACCATGTCGAATAGTACTTACAAAGCATCCATGTTCGCCATCTTCACGTTACAAGGCCATTCAGTAATCCTCACAGACCAGCATACATCTATAAACTCACTCAAGTTTGACCTAAATACCAAGCATATAAGCCAATCGGAATCCCACAAAGGATAAAGGAACTTACGAAAAGAACAGGTGTCACTTTCGAGGTTGCAAAGTTACAAGCCCCTACATAGCGAAATCGTTGCAGCCATTTCAAATCCGGTTGAGGAACGACGGGACTTACAAGTCAAGGCCGTGAACCACATCTGCCCTAACTCGCGTATCCTCAACGGATAAATCTCAGACGAGTAAACCCACGGCAGCGGACCTGTCAAACATATAAACAACCTCACCAAGCGGAAGCTGAAAGGTACACACCCATTCCGAAAGAGTAAATGATGCTATACCCAGGCAAAATCAGCTCACGCAACCAGCAAATGGCATAAAAGCACCCACACATAGAGATATAGCAAAGCCATCATGGCTATGCTCGCAGGCTGGATTGGACCTCCATGCGGTGGACGAGTCTTGAGAATAGCGCCGAGGATCTACCGAACCGAAGCCAGAGGAACGATGGCGCGCACGGAACCGAACCGGAGATCATGATGTGATCGGAACCGACGAGAGCCGACGGAATCAAATGACGTTGGGCGAGGCGAAGGAAATTAAGAAGTAATCGGATAAAATATCACATGGACGCAAATTCATTCAGAATGTGAGAAGTTACTCTGTTGAGAAAACAGATGGACTCACGAAAAAGAGGATGGCGTGCGCGAATGTGCCAACGGACATACCAGTCACACGACCATATCGATTGACTAGAAAAGATATGTCGGTGAGTTAGGAGAGTGAAGATGACGGCGTTAGACTTACCGGTGAAAGCAAGAGCAGCAACAGTCGCAACAAACTGCCAGACTACCATCAATCCGTGAGTCCATTCCGGAGAAACCCGAACGTACCTTGCAAACCCCAAACACGCCACTCGCCAAGAGTGCACTCCTTGTGTCCGAGAACCCAATCGCCTTGAACACCGTCGGAGCATAATACAGAATCCCGGTATGGAATGTCCAGATATGGAAAATCGCAATATACGTGCTCGTCACGAAGCGTTTTCCGTTGGCCCTGCTGAACAGTTCATGGATGGATGCGCCTCGAGTTTCATCAATCTGAGCCTGGATCCCGGCGTATTCAGCATGAATAGCGGCGATTTCCTCGGACCGAGTCAGTCGAGGAATATGGGGTGCGTTGGTGGTGTTGTTGTCCCGAGAGAGGGTTGAGATGGCCGAATGAGGTGTTTGTTCGCCGCCATTTTTGACCCCATTCGAGTCTGCAGCGACATCGCTAGACTTGTCACTTCCGCTATCGCCCTCCTCACTGCTTCCTTCCTTGTTCATCTTCACATTCCTCAACCACGCCAACACTCTAATCGCCTCCTCCTTCCGCCCCCGCCCAGCCAGCCACCGTGGACTCTCCTTCACGCCTACCATCAGCACCGAGAATATCACGCCAGGCAAAAGCTGAAACGCCATCGGAACCCTCCACTGGGCCGAATGAAACTCGAGGTGCGATTTCGAGCCCGTGGGGTCGGCCGGAGCTCCAGGGTCTGTCGTACCCGTTGTATTAGTGCCAGATGGAGGATTGATGATTGTCGTAGTAGGGTGGAACTGGAGGTCGCAGCCATAGGTGACCCAGTAGGCGAGTAGAGAGCCAGCGACGAGGAAAGCTTGGAACGCTCCGACAGTACGTGCGCGATGTTGAGTAGGCGAGATCTCGGCAATGTAATACGGTGCGACGAGTGAAGTCGCGCCTACAGCCAGACCCGAGACAACTACAAGATCGGGCGTGATAAGGTGGGGAGAGTGGAGTCAGATCGGGCTCGGACCGGTGGAGCCGAAGAAGGCCGGAAGGGAAAAACGTACATCGACCACCGTAGATCCATTTCAGGTCCTTGGCTGCTGTTTGCAATGCTCCACCAAGCATAAACAAAACCATGCTGTACATCATCGCCGCGCGTCTACCGAGGTAATACGACGCCCATGAGGTGAAAATGGCCCCGAAGAACGCGCCTCCACTAATTTGTCATCACACCGAAAAACACGGGCAGAAGGCGAATCAGTAAAAAATGACGTGTCTAGGGTCGGATCTGGGGTGCTCACAAGAGGATTGAGACGACATTGGAGTTGACGGTCGCAACTGCGACTTTTGTCCCATCAATGCCCATGTCGTATTTGAAAGCTCGAAGGGGAATGACTGCGCCTGCGATACCGCTATCATATCCGAGTAACCTAGAATCGTTTTACAAATAAAAAGTCAGAAAACAACAGCATAGCCGCGGAAAAGGCCAGGAACAATCACTTACAGTGCTCCCATATTGATGACAGCCGTGCAGTAGACCAGTCGCCTATAATGCATCAGCGATTTCCATTTTCCTCGACAGATATCAAGCAGAGCCATAGCCGGGGGAGCAGATGGTGGTGGTCGAACGCAAGAGACGCTGCCAAGGATATGACTGTCTCAGTTCTTGTCATCAAAAGCACCTGACTCAGCCACCATCAAACGATCACGTGGGCGTACCTTGTACCTGGTTCTCGACCCTGCCAAATGAATCTACGTACAACTTCCCACCCCTCTCTCCCGTGTCTACGTGCGTTCTCACGAGTCAATATCGAACCTGCCAAGACCTGACTCAGTCGAGTCTTGAACTATTTCGATTGATTTGGTCTCTACACTTCTCCGTTGCACACTATCGCCTCCGCCTTTTCGTGATCAAGAGCTTACGTTAACTACAGGGTTAGACACTGTCTTAATTTTTTAGGCCTAGAGCTGGCGTGGTGCGCTGCGGAATACCCTGCCTTGGCGACGTGCTCCACATGGACGACAATTCAGTCTGCAAATTGGTCCAGACAACCTGCCTATCACCGCGTTGCTACCGCTTTTCACGTCAACTAACGTACTGTCCGTTAGTCATGTCGCGAAGATTAGCCTCGATCCACGACTCGTCGAAATAGAGTTGTAGGCGTAAATCGATGGTACAAAAACGATGTATTTCATACTTAATCACCGCGTGCAGGTCGGCGAAGCTTCCTTACTTCAGTCCGATCACCAGATACACGTCAATATGTGCAGGTTCAAGATCGTAATTCGGTTGTATTGCTTGTGTGTGTGATTGTTGCTTGTCTTGTGCCCATAGCTAGCCTACAGGGGCCAACGAAGCGCATATATCAGACCTCGTACCTGAGGATTTGGTACCGTTCATTAGTCTACGCCATGGCCCTCCAGGGCTACTACAACCGATAATGTGGCGCTTGAGACGATACACGCCCAAAAATTTTGTAGAGTCTTCAAAGTAACGTCCCCTTATCAGCCGGCCTGATTGTTATAGTATATACCGTAAAAGGAGATAATGTATGCTTCCTATTCTTATCTATGAAACTTGAATCTGAGTTTGATCGGGAAACTTTCTGCTGTGGTTCTTTGAGCGTTGTTTGCGGTGTCTGATACTCAATTCAATCTATGTACCTCAAAACAGCATTTCACTCTCGCTCCGAGAACCATCACTTCAGCTTTCAAAGCCGAGTCTACCAACTCGTCAAATTTGAATACATCAACCAATCCTCCTAGTTATCACCGTCTTCATCGATGTGAAGATTGTCATGCCTCAGTTGTAGTCAGGTGGCCAGATTACGGTCCGCAATCAAGATACGTTCATTGCTTGTTCAGTTAGTCTACCAGAAATCAAAAGTCCTTCCATGGTATGTACGTTGTTTTAGTTTAACGTCGCTCGCTGCGTCTTCCATATAAGTGGTTTGACATACACCGCATGAATTCTACTTATCCGGCTAATCTATTCATTGATCAGTTTCAAGTGTCCTCGGTCTGTCAGTAAAGATTTCTCGAACTACCGTGATATCGTCGCTCTATCAGACCTGTGAGACGAGTGTCCATTCGGGTTCACAAACGAGAGTGTATGCACCTTCTCGTGAGATCGGATGACACCTTTTATACCTGAATGTTAACATTTTCTTGGGGTTTGGTTATTCTGGGAGCATGTGACTTCAGCGAAGAGTCCTTGGAAGACGGAGGAAGTAGCTTGGAGGAATGTTTATTGTTCACCGAGAGCGGAATAACCAGAATAGGGTATCACAGCTAACACTCCGTACCTTATCAGTAAAGTCTGAGGTGATGCTGGCT
>WSLO01000573.1:0-14714 GCA_019677385.1 Ceratobasidium sp. 392 | reverse complement strand
TGTCGAGAATATAAAATCCTCGTTTTTTCCGCGCATCTTGGAACTCAGTTCCGCTCTTGACCACATTCGTGCTTGCATCCCCTCTTCCCAGAATCTATTTTTTGTTCTTGAGGATTACTCATGGCCTGGAACCAGCAGGGCCAGCCCCAGCAGGCGTACGGGTACAATCAGCAGCAGGGATATGGACCCAACAACGGACAGTGGAATGCCGGACCCAATCAGTGGCAGGGCGCCGGTGGACCGTATCCTCCCCCATCTCAGCCTTATGCCGCTCAGGTTAACCCTCCCGTAGTTGGGTTTAGCGATTACAAGGCCAAGACGGACGAGTATGGAGAGAGGTTCAAGCCGAAAAGCAAGTTGCATGACATACCCTTCTTGATCTTGTTTATTGCACAGGTAGGTGCTGCGGCGTCCATATCGTAGGTTGGAGTGAAGGGCAAATATGGCGCTAATCCTGTTTAACTAGTTTCTTGGTTTTGCCGCCGTATCTGGAATTGCGTTGAATAGCTGGATCAAGAATGGGTCCTTGTCGAGTGGAGGCGTGGGTGGCACCGGACGAAGCGGAACAAACGTTACCTTAAACTCGTGCGTGCCATACTCCAAGCTGTAGATCAACCTCCTAACGTTTGGTTCACCGACCCTTTCGGTTGCACCATCTTCAATCAATGTATTGGAAAGCGTTGAACAGCCACACGGTTTACCTGCTTCTGCTCGTAACAGCTTGCGCGCTCGTCCTTTCGACCCTCTACCTGATGTTGGTGCGAGCCTTCACCAGGGTTATCCTGCAAATCACCCTGGCCTTAAGTGTAGCCGCCAATATCGGTTAGTCTAAACCCTAGAACTAGTGGAACAAAGTCTAATTCACGCCGTCTTATCGCAGCTATCGCCGTCTACTATTATGTCACCAAATATTATTCTGGAGCAATCATCTTCACGATCATAGCTGTATTCGGTATCCTTGCTTATTTCGGAATGCGGAGTCGTATCCCTCTAGCAAGTCTGTTGCTTCAAGTAAGTTTATCTTCCCGTGATTCTCTACACGGGGTACAAGCCAATTACCCACTGGACCTTGAACCTTAATAACCTTCACGTCCTAACCATATTTGTTTGCCGTCTAGGTTGTAATGGACGTATCGAAGCACCACAAGAGCGTGTACATTGTCGCATTTTCAGGACTGATTGTGCAAGCTGCCCTGAGTGTGTGAGTGACGTAATGGACTTGGGTTCGATATTCACATCTAACCGGGTTCTTCATCGAACTCTTCTTTGCATTCAGTTGGTTCGTTTTTACCGCTATTGCGACATATGCAAAGTGGACGCCGAACAATGCCAGTGAGTGTTCTTCCATCTTTACGGATTGCATTCTTTCTATTTTTTCTATCGAAATATACGTGTGTTCCTTCATTCTGCTGCTAACTTAATCCTCGCTTAGCGTGCGGAAATGGTTCTTCATGTTCCTCAGGAACTGTAACTGGTCTTATCTTCTTCGAACTCTTCTCCTATCTTTGGACGTCCCAAGTCATTGGTAATGTCTGCCTGGCTACTATGGCCGGAGGACCATACGGTGGCTGGTATTACTTTGGCCCTAGTAATATGGGAATGATGGTAGGTGTCCGCCCCAATTTTCTTGCAGCATCTGAAACTGACTCCATTTGCAATCGGACAGCCCAAGAACCCGGCACTCTCAGCGTTTGCGCGTGCCTCGACTCTTTCCCTTGGCTCTATCGCTTTCGGCTCGCTGATTGTCACCCTACTTGAGCTGTTGCGGATTATTCTGAATGCAGTCCGCGCGAATGCTGCCGAGAGCGGAAGCCGTGAGTCACTTCCATGGTTTAGTATTTCGAGGGTGTCTGATGGAATGAGGTTTTTTTTAGCCGTGGAAGCCGCTTTGGCGTGCTGCGCTGCGTGCTTTGTGGGCTGCATTGAGTCGCTGGTAGAATATTTCAACCGATACGCATATATCGAGATTGGTGGGTACTTTTATCGACGTTTCGTACCAATCTTGTTGACTGAGTGGTCATTGCAGCGCTATACGGCAAACCGTACATCCCTGCTGCCAAAGACACCTGGCGCTTGTTCAAAGACCGTGGGATTGATGTCCTCATCAATGACTCTCTTACGGGAATGGGTGCGTAATAATTGGGAAGTCCGCTTGAATCCATGGAGAAACTCACCACGGCGCCTCTTTTTAGCGATGACTTGGGGCGCCTATCTTGTTGGTCTTTTGTGTAGCCTATTCGCTTACCTTTACCTTCGTTTGACCAACCCATCATATAACACCGACGGACAATATACGGCGCCCGTCTTGCTATTTGCGTTCGTAATTGGTCTCCAATGCTGTACGTCGCTACCCCAGACAAACTCCGACATATAACCAGATTCAACACTAACGCTTTTGCTATAGCTTTAACACTTGCTTCTGCGATCGAGGCCGGTGTGTCAACTATGTGAGGATTTGTTGATTGATCTGATTTGAGATCATGCTAAAAATTTTCCCTGTAGATTTGTCGGTCTGGGTGAAGATCCTCAAGTGCTGGCTGAGCGGTCGCCGGGGCTGTTTGAGGTGAGCGCAATGTTTTTTGTTTGTAGAAAGAGAGTTGATCATCGCTTATTGTTCATCTATCTTCTCTACTGGATAATACTGCATCCTGACGCTCTGTCGCTAGATGATTCGCGAGCATTATCCGGATGTGGTCCGCCCCATTGCTTCAGTATAATGGGAGCCAATGTTTCAGCTCGAAGCGCGCAGTGGCACTGTTTTGTGGTTCTTTCTCTCGGTTTGAGCTCATTGGAGCCGAGCAAGCTCCTTGTTTCAGTCTTGTCTCATTTTTCCTGTAGGCTACTGATAATTTTGGTTTGGTTTATTGGTACTATATTACATGGACGTTAGCGACAAAAGACCGACACGGCTTGCCACAAATGGGCTCTACCTCGGCTCAAATCCAGTGACATATTCGATACATTATTGGCCCTTGGACGGAACTGCCTGAAAACATCCTTCAGTTGGAGTTTTCTGGACGGATAAGGACAAGTAGGTTAGACAAAAAAGTACATAGCGCGATCATACTTGGCCAGCTGGCGGCGGCGTGCTATTCATGGAAATTTGTCGGGCCGCGTTGATCAGGCTAGTGCACACACAAAAAGAAGCCCGACGCGGGGCTCGAACCCGCAGCCTTGAGATAGACACCACTTCGATCAATGGTTCGTAAAAGTCTCACGCTCTACCGATTGAGCTAGCCAGGCTTGGTTTACTGATGGAGCAGAGTATTCACGTCTCCCACCAGAATATCAGATTTGCCCGAAATTAAACCATTGTATCGGCTTTCTGCCGAGAGTGAGTGAGTGAGTGATCCTTGTACCTAATCTTGAGTAGATCGGGTGGCAAATTCGTCCGCTGATCTACGTGCCATTCCGAGTAGGTCCACCCACTCCACCTCCTATGCTCTTCTTGTAAGTTCAGTCATCCGGACACAAGGATAGCTGTAGGGGTAAGGTCAGGGCCCAGTCTTCGCAAGGCTCATTGATGTCACCCGATATTGGCCCAATGTTCTGGAAACTGAGTCATCCAAGGCGCCACACTATTTCAGTCGTCCGTTCGGCGAGACATAGCCGCGGTGTTTAAGCAATTCGCAACTTGGATATTAGCAAATGTTATCTCAGTTGAACAACACTATATGGTATACATAGGACTGTGCTATTTGACCATGGAGCCATTCGGACAGTATCCAGATACTTGGTGCTTGAGCAGGGTTCGTCTGGAAGTTGGCGCCCAACATGCTTGTGGCTTTAAGACATTTACTCTCACTGTGCCCAGCGATCTGGATAATGGCACCTGAAAAATCGCCATATTTGTAGCGAACTTTTACCTTGCGGCACATATACCACCGATGTGTATCTCCGCTGACCCAAATTTTGCAGTATATAGGTATATGAAAGTAGGTTTGGTCTATCTATGGTACCAGGCTTGAACACTTGTGGACCCAGCTCGAGATCCTCTGATAGAGCATCGGAAGATTGGATGGGAAGAAATCGTTAGTACATCAGATGTTTCGTCATGACCCGAGGTTTGTCCCAGTGGCCCAACTCGGCTTCCTGCTTTATCCTGATCGGATTAACAAAATACTATAAAGAACAAAATTTGGTCAATTCTATATACATTCGAGTCTATGTGTCCAATCTTTAAAGTCGAAGTATAAGTGAGTCCGAAGTTTAGAAGTAGATACAGCTGCGGACACAAATAAATAACAAGAAGCACTGTTCAAATAAAAAGTAAAAATAAAAAAGCTGATTTATCTTCAGTACCAAATCTAAGGTTCAATCCATATTAAGGTTTGTCGAGTCTAGTATTATTCGCTCCGGCGTGCCCAAACCATATGGTACTTGGTTAGTGTCTGAACGTTAGGCTCCCTGAGATCACGTAGAACGGCCTGGGTGAGCGCCTCGGCATCTGGGAGAGGCATTCCCGACATCTGTAACATCGGCCGGAGACTGAGGGTTGTTGCCTTCCACACCCGAGCTCCCATGAGCCCTACATCATGCATGAGCGGGTGCGGATGCCACAAGCCGTTGGGTACCGCGCGCATGGTTTGCGCCGAGGGTTGAAATCCGCCCAATGCGTTCAGCCACGCTGGCATCTGTGTCGCCGCGCGTACAGCGATGCCCTGGCGTTCGAATTCGCGTCGAATAATTCGCACAAAGCGCGTTAGACCGGGAGCGTTAGTCGCCGGGCGGACCAGTTGGGGGTCGGACGCGTCGAATATTTCGAGCTCTTGCTCTCCAAAAAGGAATAGCCCGCCTGGACGGAGCACACGGCGAATTTCTGGAAGAAAGGCTCGATAGTCTCGGAACTACAGAAATGGAATGTGAGTAAGAAAACCTAGAACGAACGACCGCCCAAGGAAGGATTCAGTGAGGCAGGTGAAAACGACATATGCCCATTTGAAGGCTAGAGTGATCGATGATGGAGAAGGGAGAAAACAAGCGTGAGATGTCTTACCGTCGTCATCGTAAAACGGCAGTGCACCATATCAAACGTGGCGTCTTGTGCTCGGATACCATCTAATATGTTGTACACCTCGAATTGTATGTTTGCATTTGGGGTATGAGGCGCCATCGGCGCAAGATCGACGCTCACGAAATCCACATCGGGTCGCTCAGAGGCTAGTTCCTTGACCCTGAGCGCATGTATGGTCAGATTTCATACCCAAAAGTGAAGCATAAGGTAGAGAAACCTACCATGTTCCAGACCTCGTGCATATATCTAACACGCGCCTTCTGCGGCCCCGAGTGGGCGCAAGGCATTCTGTAGTTGGCCCCCACTGGTTACCTTCCAATAGTAACTTGAGGCTGGCGTGCTGTAGGTCTTGACGGAGCAACTCTTCGTTGTCAACAGGGAAAGCGAGGGGGAGGTTCTCTTCGACATGAAATCGGCGGCCAAAAAGCTCGCGAAAGTACTCTATGACATAGTGAGTGAATAAGAGGGTGGCTTCGGATATACAGGGCACATGCTTACCTCCAGCTTCATCCGAGCCAATGGTGGTCATGGAGCCACTGGATGCTTCCGAACCATCAGAGTCATAGCCAGATGAACGAGATGGGTCGTCACTTTGTGAGGGGTGAACGTAGTGAACGACTCCACCTGTTGCTTCATCCCAGTAGCGAGACGTCATGGTAAAATGAGGAGTGAGGCGTATGCTTGTGTGAACGGAGGTCAATATATAGACGGGACAATGATAGTCGATAGAAAAGGGACAGTAGGTAGAAGGAGCGTGGAGTCCGAAGACAAGCCAGAAGTATGCAAGGCTAAAGAAATAGTAAAAAGAAACGCCGGGGATGATATCGAAGCCGGTACAGATCAAAGATTGTGTAATGTCAGAGAATGGATAGGCGCGAAAGTGGCGCTGCTGAAACGGTGCAGGGGAGATGTTTGCTAGGGCAGAGTCATTTCTCGTGGCTTTGCCTTTCTATGCCACGCGAGCGAGGACAGCTTCTTGCAATGCCCGCGACATCGAACCACCTTTAGGGGATCGATGACCCTCGTACGAGTGATGACTTGGTTGTGTATGCCGTGGGACGATGAGTATAAGCTCGATCGTTCTAAGGAGCTCATGGACCTAGAGCTGGGCGGGAGCTCACGGAATGTCATTATCCTATAATATTGCTATCAAAATCGTCAACTGTAGCCTACTAAGACAAAGGAGAAGTAGCATGAGTGGATATGAGCCAGATCTTCAGCTCCAAGCCAGGAGACGAGCCTCACCAGCTATTGCTTCTCTCATTAACGGTCCTGGCGATGATAGCGAACATTTTCCTGATTGGTTGATATGACAATTCCCAGTTGCCGGAGGCACTAATCAGACGTTATGTCTTGTATTTGAGCCAGAGCGAGTAGTCCGACACCCATACTTTTGGAGCAAGCGGACAGGATATAGATTACGGAGCGTAACCAAAAGATATCGTACGTAGGCATTATCCCACCAGTATCACGCAGTGGGACGAATGTTTGTGACTAGACGGTTTCTCATACGACGCCATCAGCGCGTGCCCCAAGCAATTATTGAGCCCCATCTGGTCGTAACTCCTGAGACCGCAAATCTCCAGATATGGCCGAGGGTAGTAGTTAGACTCGGCGTCATAAGGACTCCAATATCGTGCCTGCATGTGAGAAACCGAACGAGATAAGGTAGCACCGACTAGCCTAGGAACGTAGCCTGCATTTGCACAGTGGAGAGCGCCAGCCTAGGCCAAACATAGCCAAGAGGATGACAAAAATGAGCTGGTCGTCGCTGTGGCCGATGTTGTGGTGAAGTAGATATGACAACCGGCGCCAAAGCGACGTAAGTAATTCTTCCCAGTGATCGCTGCGTACAAGCATTCTGCCTTTGCATCCCACGTGGCTTTCAATGAAAACCACGTGGTAGTGAGATGCGGAGGTATGAGCCGAGATAGCTAGTCTGTCAAACAAACGCGGCTGTAAAACCGGCGGCCACCAGCTGTGGTGGTTGTGGTTCAGAACAAGATCAACTTGAGGGACAGCCACAGAGTCCTGATTGGCGCCGGGCTGCTGTAGAAGTGTGTTCCAACCACCACATCATGCAAGAGTCACGTTCGCTCTTCAGGTTGTCTAAAGATGGACCAGGACTGCCGGCTCAAAAAGACAGCTCTATTTTAATCATGGTCAGTTGGTTATGTCTTACGATCACTGAACTCAAATCACATTTGCGTCTGTCAGCCAGTCATTTCTGCAGGGAATGTCACCCAGTTGTCAGCGGACTTGCTCGTTCATACGCTCGCGCTCCAAAGGGCGGGCGTGTTTGATCCAGCCTACCACGTTTCTGTAGTTGGCGGCCCGGACGGCCCAGCCGCTGCCGGCGTCACCGTACCGATGGAATGTAAGCCGTCGCCATCGTTGCGTATTTTATGTCTGGTTCTTTCCTTAGCAAGTAGTATTCGGCTCACCAGGAGGAGATATTTACGTGCTACAGCAACGATCGCCGGTCCTCAAGGTTCTTTTCTCGCACCCATTCAGTTCAACTGCAGTTGTTCGGGCACTAACTATGATCCAATCTATCTAGGATCACAAAGAGGAGTTTGTCCAACGGCTACTGGAGATGATTGAATCTAGCGGGTTTGGGGCCCTACTCTATCTCGTTGGTTCTGATCTTTCAACCAGGACGGATGCTCAAATGAGGTCAGTAAGCATCAGACTGTGTTCGCTGGATCTTCATAGACGGTGCGCTAGTTCGATTTACTACCACGCCCTTTCCAAGAACACCACAAAGGGAGATATTTCGGCCGCACCTCTCGGTAGCATACTCGATCTACCAGCATTTGCCGACAGCGTGGATGCCCAGGACGTAGTAATCCCGGGAGCGGGCCTCGCACGGAGACTCTTATCTGCGCCTGGATCTAGTCCACCCCGTGTTGCGTTAGTACAGTTTGTCGCAGAAGGCGACAACGTCCCAGATGCTCGCGCGATGGCGGCCATGGTCGCGAAATTACTGAAGGTCGAAATACAAGGTTCGTGATGTATTTGAATATTATTTTCAAAATTAATATTATGTCACACTTAGAATGGAAAGAGCCACCGAGCTGGAATTTCGGGATATATGGAACCCCTCATGATCAAGAATTATTCGGATGAGTGTATTGCTTCAGCCATGTTAATCATAACTACTGAAAGAAAAAGAAGTTTCGTACCTACACAGTCCCTTCATGTCGCTTCTACTGAGCAGGTTCTCACAAACACCCTAGCGCCTGTGTGCGACTGGCCAGGAGGACTGAAAGGTGTCATATCACGTGCTCAATACTGCCTCATTTGGCGGATGACGCGACCGTTGCGGTACCTGACACCACTTTCAGCACGACAATGTGATCTGGGCAAGGTCATAAGCATGCATGTTACATCTTGCGTGTCTGCGCCGCCCCTCTCCAGCTACCCACGCACAATGGCTGGCAATCGAAACCTTAAGGTACCTAGACAGCTGTGTACGGCTCGCTACCTTAGTAACTTCGAATGCGTTCGACCAGCAGAACAAAATTCTAAATGGTGCAGGTAAGTAGTACTGGTTTCATGTTTGTTTGATAGAACTCGACTTATTTCGACACGTACCTTTAGTACTCATGAAGAAATTGAAGGGAAACTCCTAAAATTGTACAAGCGCCATACGGCGGCCCTGGAATCAGATATCGCGCTTCACAAGTCGAATTTCTCCGCCAGGTCTAGGGCCCTCAAGAACAGTCTCGCGAATAGTGGCATGACCGGAGTTATATCGCTCGAGGAACTACGGACCTGGTACGCGGACTCTAGAAATCAATGGGTTTTAGCTACCAGGTATAGCCCCTTTACCCGGCTATGCAGCTCGAGCTCATGAATCTCACAAAAATGATCGCTTGATATCCAGAACTCTAGAAACTCGGCTCCGACACCACAATGCCTTCTACAACGGCGGCGATGCCGGGCACTTGCAGTACCTAGAATTTCTGTACGACTATATGCTATCCTGTTTCTCACATCTCTCACATTTTTCATTTTCTATCCTACCCTAGACGGTCGTTGATCTTGAATCTAGAAGACATGATGCATAAATGCGATGAACTGGGATACGAGGCGAGTCGGACACGGTCCGCGAGGCTATGCAAGGCAACTCACCGTTATATTGGTTTTCTTCGCATTTTATCAGCTACTTCTCCAAAAGGAACGTGCGAGTTGGATGCAACGCGCGCCACCGGCAACTGAACCCGGCTGTTGTCGCCTGGAGACGAACATAGCCACAGGCCACGGAGAAATATTGTGCGCTAAAAGTCCTTCGGGCCGGCACATAGAGGCACCGTCAAGGGTCGATGATCGGGCATTACCTACACCCCCACCAAGCCCGACTCTGCCTATTCCACGGCGACGCAAGACCAAGCAAGTAAACGAGGCTTTAGAACTCGATAGTGAATTTCAAAGTCTCAACCTCCAAGACGAAACACCACCCAAAGACTCGCAGAAACGGAACGCGATCATACAACGGTTGTGCGTGTTCCTCCGGCCAGAATCTGGTAGGTCTCGCATCTACTAAGCGCTCATTGTGTACTGAATAGCAGGTAGATTCTGCTTGTCGCGCAGAAGTTTTCGCCACCCTTTTTAGGCGGGTTATCGCCCGTTCTCCTTCGTTATTTGTGAGGGCTCGAACCTGGGAGTCTCAAAACCATATCTACGGCCCGCGATCTATTTCCGGTAGTGCCGTAGACCGTGAATACCAGACCAACGAAGTGGTATCTTTCATCTCCTCCGATGCTCTCACTACTGGTGAGCTCGAGCGGTTGACTAAAAAATTGCCATTCGTCCGAGGCGAGAGCATATCGGCAGAGCTTATCAGGAGTGCTATCGCGGATGTATTCAGACCGAGAGAGTTGCGAGGCGAGACGAACTATACTGAAACGAGTGAAAAATGTATCCCTTTGCTAGGAGGATGGGTATATGAGAAACCGTGGTCAGGTTCTGTGCCTCTGGATGCCTGGGACATGATGCACCAACTGGTATAGTCCCTCTGGTATGAAAATTTGAACAGTAACTAACTTGTCGTCTCTTCACCAGGTTTCGTGTGCGGGGTGTGCTCTCGGAACATCACGGACCTTTTCGGAAGCTCTCCAAGTCCGTCGCTTCGCTTTTGTAGGCGGACACTCAGAAGATGCCTCTCGTCTCGGCGTAACTGTGCCTACATGTCTCCCAGCGGGAGCAATACCTCGGTTTCCTCGATGGCAGGATGCATGCTCACCACCTGAAATCGCCATGCGTATACTAAATGTGTGGTTGGTAGCTGATAATCGCAAAGCGAAACGTTTGGAGCTGAAGAAGTTTACCCCAAAGGTAAATTCGATCGGCGCTTACTACTTATCTATGGTTCCGGGATAACTAATTCATTACGGCCATAGGTACGGGTAATGAAGTCAATATACAGTGAGCACCAGGAGCGCCATTGGATGTACTTGCGCGTGGTCAGTACTAGTCATAGTATCATCCCTTTCAAAGCTAATTGGCTCTCTGTTTAGCGTTGGTCGGAAGCACGATTGGTTTCATTTTTGGCATCGCTTGACGCCTCGGACAAGTTTACTATTTTAGCACAACACCGAACGAAACCAAACTCCACACACATCCACGTCCCAACAAAAGAGTCCGATGCTTGGGTCTCACGCGTACGAAGCGGCACAACCCCAGTTTCTAGGCGATCCGCTCGCTGGACGACGTCAACCGTGTTTAGGATGGAAATCGTCGATTACTTCTCCAAACGATCTCCAGAGACCAAGGCTGGTCTGACGTACCTTGATCAAGATGACGTGCTGGAAGCCGTTGTGATGGACAACAGCAACGGGGAGTGGCCCCCATTTTTACGGAACGTAACTGATGCGCTGGTCTCTGCGTGTGGCTATTGCTCACTCGACTCTATGCTGGCTGGAGAACTGTCAGTTACGCACTACGCCAGTAACTAACTTGTAGTATCCGGCGATTTGTCAAACAAATGTACTTGAAGACAACAGATACGTAAGATAGGATCGGGCCTTCTTAATTCTTATGCTCTCGGAATAATAATCAATAGAAACCACGTGTTGGTGTTCACCCAGTACATCGGTTTAAACATACAGCCAGCCTTTTCTGCATCTTCTGCTTAGATCGAACACCGTACATCCTACGATGGGAAGTACTATTCATCTACGCGCTCAAAAATGGTGTATTCTCGGCGAAGTACTCGTGAGAGCTGCATATGGATGAATCTATGAGTCATGAAATCCATGTTAGCAGAACATGGTACTCACTCAGCGTTCGTTATTGCCTTGACAGGGTCGTTCCGGGCAAGGTCTCGGCAGCCCCCTTGACCGTATACAACGTCTGAAGTACCGGCGTATTCGGGGAAATGAGAGGCTTCGTGAATGATCGTGCCAGCTTTGGAGTCTGTGCCTTCTAGTGGCGCGTTCCAGAATGCTCCACCTAGAACGAGGGGTAGTTAGGAGACTGGTTGCGTGGGGACAACGGACAACTTACAGAGGTAAACCTCTTTGAAGTGTCCAGGGATAATCACATAGGCGTAGATACCCTAGACCATTGGAATGGTTGAGTGATGGGGAACGCAACAGCTATCGATGTGGCTTACAGGGTCAGTGCAAGTGCAGTCGTAGTTGAAAGTTGGGGGGTTGAATCGGATGTTCTATGGTTATCGTGGTATTAGCTGCGAGGATCGGCCAACAGATAAGCCATCCACTCTTACGTCGTAGTGCTGGAAGACAGTTTGATAACGGCCTGAATCAAAAGTCCCGAACCACTGGATTTGGAGTAAAATGATTGATACATCAAAACGGAGATAGGTAGGAGCGCACCTCGGTATAACGTCTTGAACTAAAAGGTACATCGCGTAGGAACCTAGGAATAGACGGTCAGACCCGTAACCGGGCTGGGGAAAGGAATCCAGAGCTCACCCATGAGCGCCGTGAGCCATGTTCATCGCACGATCGGCGGCACTGTTGATTAGATTGATTTGATCACCGTTGCAGCCGCGGAACCCGGCGCGCTTGGAGATCTCTTTTCCTTGCTCAAAGGGGCCGGTCCCATGTGCGGCTCCCTGAGCGCCTGGTTGGATTTTTGGACCAGAAAGGCGGCCGCTTACGGAAACCTCAGCAACCTGCCCCTCGGTAGCCTCCAGAGACGTGATGGTACCATCCGCAGAAACGGATAGGAAGGTACGTGCACGAGCGGAAGATTTGAATTTATACTTGCCAGCTCCTCCGCCTTTACCAGTGAAGTCATAGGTAGATGCCACTGTATTGATGTTAGACACGAAAACATCCGAAAAAACAGAACTATTTACGGCTGTGTGTGACGTTGACTGTCACGCCGGGCTCGATGATGGTAAAAAGTCCTGAGTTGCCAGACTTGACTGCGGCAGTCGGACTGTATTTGACCTATAGGTTTTCGTTAAGTAAAATATATACACATAGAGCGCCTCACGTACACGAATGCCAGTGAAATTGAGCGAGGGACCGCCCACTAGATTGGACTCTGACCGAGCAACCTGGAAGGCATCAGTCTCCCAGGTTGAGAGCAACGAGTTGGGGTCTTTGAGCAGTCGGAGCGTTTCTGTGCCAGTGTTCTTGAGCGACGCGGTGATCTTGAGTGTTGCTACATCGGAAACCGAGGCAGGTCCTATTCACAGGAACGAGAGGGTAAGTGTAGCTCCTGGTTAGTCGATTGAACATAAGGTACCGGAAGTGCTGAGAGAGAGACCAGGCTTTGCGGATGCAGCACTAGCACCCCAGAGAGTTACCAAGGCCAATCCAAGGGATGAAGCAAAGACCATCGTGTTCAAATAGACGAAATGATTGCTTGTTCGAAGAGTAGGTATAGCTGTCTTTTATAGATGGGGGAGTTATTTCACGTCAGAAAGAAGTGCTATAGCAAGCTTGCAAAAAGTCTTGGCAAGACGCGAAGCGGCGGCAATCGCGTCCGAATATGTTGCCGCGCGTGTGCCGGCGCGAACGCGCTTTCGGACATCAGAGAAGAGCTCGCGTCGCTATAGACGCACGGGAAACGTTCGAGAAATGCATAGTAAGTTGAAGAGGCCACAAGGTCCTCTACTTTCAGCAGACAAATAGATCAAGCTGAGTGCTTGCTTGGCGTGTGGTCGATTTTTTTTTGGCATGACCGAGCTACCCGAATCAGCATACTCTTAGGCGGAGAGGAGAAGGGATGCTACTGCCTAGTCATAGTATAGACCATCAAGAGCATCGATAGGTGAAGCATACGGTGCCATGAAGCGACGTGGGCCACGAAGGCCGAGGCTTGGTCGTTGGCGAACGAAGGCGGTCAGCTGGTCAGGGACTTATAAGCGCCGTTTGGACTTGTTTTCCATGGTGGAAGCAATAGGATTTTGCGTCACAGTGAGCACATGAATAATCAACACTTTAATATCCAGGCCGAAAAAACAGATTCGAAAATGAGAGAACAGCTACAAAACCAAAAATGGCCAATAAAAAGACCTTGCCAACAAGGCGAATCCGAGAACGAAGAGACAGGCAGATCGACGGGCTCAAGGTGAACGAAAGTCAGTTCAGAAGTAAAGCCGATAACAAGACCGCCGCATATAGCGCGCCCGGGATAAAGAATACGTACTTTCCTATCGATCCGCTAACTGCCGTGCCATTAGCCCTACGAGACGAATTGAATACCACAGCTGATAGATTAATGCATGGAGAGGGCGGACGCACCGTACAGCAATTGGATTTCTATCACGATTGGCAGTTCCTGGAACAGCGGTACGCCGCGTGGGAGGGGCTACGATAACGGATGTTACACCCTAAAATCATGTAAGTATGGCAATGGTATAGACGGCCGGATCTTTCATACCGCCTCCTTGCAGTAAAGGGTGGAAGTATCATAGGCTCGCCTAAGATCATCCTTATTGGTGCATGATGACTGGAAACATGAAAACATTCCCCTGACAAATCCCTCGTTCGTGCATAGACAGACATTGTCGTTCGCTGCACATGGACCTGTATCTGCTTTTTCCAGGCATCCTAAAATGGTGTAGGTAAAGAACTAGATTATTATACGAAGGAGGACAATCCCACCAATGGCACAATCCGGATATGTCGCTTGTGCAAAAGTGATTCTGAAGACAAGTGAGAAGAAAGTCAGACAAAAGATAGTTTGTTTGAGAAAGGATAGCATTGTGGGTGCTATGCACTGCGTGTACGAGTGAGAATGAGTGTGACTGAACGAGAAAGGAGCTGGATACGGTTGGTACAAAGCAGACAACTTATAGAGCCGATGGCGTTGCGGACGAAGGTTCATGCGCTTCTCCTGCTCCCTTAAATCGGCTCAGTGATCAGGAGCTCACAATAGATATCAATTCCGCTAGAAAGCAGGAGGCCTCCGGTAGATCGGGCTAAGCAATTGCCTGCGCGATATTCATGCCGGTGTACTATAAAAAAGTAAATATTGATCCGAACCCAAGCGCGATTTCAGCAGAACAAAGCGGTCTTTGCTTCATTTGGAAAATGCCATCACATATGCGTTACGTTATAAAGCGACCAGCTCTATGGGGTATGATCGAGCGGTTAGTGAGCGCTATACGGCTTCCATTGTTGGGTATATTGAGTAAAGCGTAGAAGGCCCGAGTATTGCCAATAATGAGTAGCCAGCCATGCCACAATCACGTGCAGTCATATATCTTTGCATC
>WSLO01000572.1:0-14720 GCA_019677385.1 Ceratobasidium sp. 392 | reverse complement strand
GACTATTATCCCCTCCAACTATGTTGATTGCACAAGCGCAGAGGTACGGGGGTGGCTAAGCGATGTCTCCGAAAAAAATGGTAGGGATGAAAAAAAGAGCCAGCGACGACGAGGGTTGCTGAGACGGCGACGACAGGCCTGGGTGCGATGAGCACAAGAACTCGACCTAATGTCAGAGCTCCGAAGGATGTAGTATAGAGTATGAACTCAATAGAGCTCAGTGACTAGAAGAATGTGAGAGAACTCTTGATTGACGAAGAGGTCGAGTTCTTGGTTAGACACCGACGAACTTGCCCTCATTATATACATGCGTTCAGCCACGATCAAATCTACATGTACATACAGATGGTGCGACCGTGAGTCATTCCGGTATTTGCAATGCGAGTTGAAATACATCTTAGGTCAGCAATCCAGAACATTCCATAAGTCATGTGATATAAATATACCAAGAAAGGAAACTGTCTCTGGAAAATGTTAATAATCCAGAATATATTCAAGAAGGCGTGTCAGGTCATGACACAAGCTATGCTTAAAGCCCAGCAATACGTAGTCATAATAATCTGCAATTTCTTGGAGTAATTCATCGAGTATATCAAACCTACTTCTGAAAGTATGAACTTGCTCAGACCTCTTGTGGGTGAGGTATGCGCTGCTCTGATCCCAGGGGTAGCCCCTATTGACCCACGACGAGAACCTGGTCCAAACAGCTCCGCTTTCGCCTCGGCTCTTTTACACAATCGGTCCTTGATGTGTCGAGATGCCCTACGCTCACTCCTGCTCCTCGAGCTCGCCCATAGCCACCTCCGTTGCGCATATACTGCCGGTAGGGTTTTTTTCGTACTCGTATTTCACGTCAGGCTATGTACATAGATCTGTTCGCGCCAACGACGCGATTCCGAATATACCATCCTCGTATCTCATATATTTCTTGTTCCCAAGATATGACCCGTTTTATGATAGCTACGGTGTTTGTGTTTGGTTTGTGTACGGGTTTGATCCACCTGTCAGCCTAGTGTCAGCCTGTGGAGCGAGTATACGAAAAGTTGCAGTCCACACCATTTCGCAAACGGCTGTAACACACGGGAAATTAGTTGCAAGTCAACTAGCCCGCCCTTCGATTGGTAGACATGGAACTCACTGGTAGCGCGATTAGTAGCGGGGGGAACTAATTCGTGCCTAATTAGTTGTGAGCTAGCTCGATTAGTTGCACGCTGGCTCAATTAGTTCTGCTGTTCGCTCCGCCTATGCCTCCTTGCTCTTTAGGGCCGACTGAACGAGCTGGACTTGAGTGCTAAAGCGCAGCCGGAGCCGGCACCGATTCAGCCAGTAGTATATACATAAGCGCCGGGACATCAGATCCCGGTCACGTGCTACGCGTCGCAGCATGTTCAACTTGTGCTCGACTACGATCACCTGGTGGCGGCGCTCGGCGTTACACGTCGTCTCGGTCTTCTCGCTTGCTGTCTGCTTGCGCGATGTACTGTTGTCCTGCCTAGCCGAACCCTCCCGACCAGCAATTTACACCCGTCCTTTGGGAGATTCAGTCATGCTCAAGGCTCCCACACTTCCGGTGCGTAAGTCGACGCTCATCCTTTGATCCAAGCATGGTGCTGACAGCCATAACTCGATGTCTCTACTTATTGCTCTTTCGGCAGGCCTCGCTGTGCCGACATGGCTATACCAACATCAGTGGTGAGTCTACTGCCCCGCGAGAGCTTTGATGTTTCACTGACGTCTTCCCAGGACCATAAAATGTTAGCCGTAACTGTGGCTGTGGCGCTGTTGTAACCCAGACCGACGACTGTCGGACATCGGCCACTGGTAGCTGGTGACAACGGCACATTGCCGCCTCCTTTCCCCGTTACTACTCTCCTCTGCTCTTATATGTTTTCACGTGTTGTGTTCTCTACAGTGTCGTGCGTTCCTATACAAATATTACATTTTTCTTTATCAAGTACATGAATGAATCTGCTATCTGTGAACGGCCTCAAATTGATAACAAGGAACTAATAGCCCCCGGAGGTGACGAAAACGGAGCTAATACCTACCTAATGCACTAATCACAAGCTAAATCGTGGCTGTTTTATAACTCATTAACTACTCTTGACCGCTAATCGACAGCTAATCCGCAACTAATTCCACTAATCGAGCACATTTGAGTACTCGAGCAACTAACTCACTCTGTTTAGTCCCCGAGAACTAATACGCGTCGACATGAAACACCTGAACTAATGGGCCAGGCCCAGAACTAATCAATATTAGGGTCTACTAATGTGACGGGGGTTAGTTGACACCTTTCCCTTTGAACTAATCCACTAATCGCGCTGAAATTAGTAGGGTTCTTTTTTCGTGACGAAGTGTTGAACCAGGTTTTGGAAGTCTACGGCGACAGGCAAACCCTCGCGGACTGGCTCTTCAAAGCGAGCGAAAAGCTTGTTGATTGCCTTGTCCGAGTTTCGAGCAAAGATCTCGAAGTGGGCGACACGATCTTTGCTGAAGTAAGGACGTATCATATTGCGATGCGATTTCCATACCGCACCTAGAAGATCGTGAAACTCTACTCGATCCTAGAAAATGTTTCCTCACCGTCGGTATTAAATAAACCGTTCCCAAAGACACTAAACAGCTTATCCCTGAACGCCGGACCTGATATCATTGGTCGTGGTCAATATGCCCACCCGTCTGCTTAATTGTCTCAGCTTACCTTTCTCATAGCTGCCAAAATCCGTGCTAAGCACACATTTTAGACTTTCCGGCTCGCTTGTTACTACCTATAAATGTATGGGTCAGTTAGATCTGGCAACAGCAACGCAACTTGTATTTACTAAATCCCCTCCAAGCAGATTCAGATTCACGGTATTGCCGTAATCTTCAAGAAATCCAACCCAGCCTTCGATTGAATAACCTAATTATAGAATTTAGTCATATAGACATATTGAACCCAACATCAACCGTCGTAAATACCACGTACCGTTTTCCATACTATCCAAGATAAAAGGGACAAATCCAAGATTCCACGGCCACCAAGTCTTGAATTTTGGTGCCTCCACGACGTCAGGCCCGAATCTCTTGCGGTCTCGGCGACGCGATTGATGTCCGACCAAAGCATGTCCAACAACAAGCAGCAGCAGCGATGAGATGGTACGAAGATGCCATGGAAGCTCCAAAAATATACGCAGCGCATTTGCTGTATGATTCGCAGAAAGAGCTCGGGTGGCAAGCTTTGGTATCAAATACGCAACTCCAGGGAAAAACAACAGCGACGGCAAGGACTTGGCTGCAGGCGTAAGACCAGCGCCCCATAGCACTAAGCTGCGAGACATGCAGATAGCAGTAATGGGTCAATAGCTTTAGACTGAAATTGGGCCAGCAGAGACGAAATAAATCCTAGCAGGGGGTGGTTGCAAGTTTACCGTTCGCATACCCCAGGCAAACAGGTGCGGATTATTATCACCGATCTTTGATTCTCCAGGTTAGCCTTGAAAAGACCACCCCTTGATATCATTTATACGCAGAGCCTCGTTATGGTTGTGGTTCAAAAGCAGGAGTTCTTGGCGGACCCCGGAAACGGATATCTACCTCCGTTGTAGCACAGCACTCAGGGCCTCGAGGGTCTTCGTAGTCTTATCAAACCAACTGTATTTAAGTATAAAAACAAACACGCATATAAGCTGAATAGATGTTTATCCCATTGGGGAAGCGTTCTTAGATTGGAAACAAAATTCAAACGTCCGAAACACCCCGTTGGCAGCTAGATACCATTTATCATTAAGGCTGTTTTCCAAGGCGAAAGGCAATATCACGTACCTTTAATACCAATCATCCTCGTCGTAATAAGCCCCGCAACGAGGGCGACTATAATGGCGATTATTGCTGCGGCAACCATAATAGCCACCACCACCAGCCAAACGACGCCGAGCATAAGCACATCCACCGCCCTCCTCGTCCGAGAATCCATCATAGAGTCCATAGCCTGAATATCCACCACCAAAATACCCGTCATCTGAATCGTAGAGCCCGGCTTCATACTCGTCAGACTCGGTAATTTGCGGGCCATAGTGCTCATCGACCTTAGGTTTGGTAATTCCATGCCTAAGGTAGTCCTATAATCAGCACCAATTAGGGCTTTTACGTGACAAGTTTTACTCACACGTCTCGAAGATGCTTCAAGGCCTTTGCTTCGGATGGCATCGCTTCCCCCTCCACGGTTAAGAACATGGCACACAATTTGCACTCTAGTTTGTCGTCGTCGTCGTCGTCGGTGGCCTGTGTAGGAGTATACTGAACAAGAGGTTGCTTGGAAAGCACTTTTGGATCGTGTACGTTGTTGTAGACAACCTTTAAGTCAGTAGACGAGCGTAGTTCCTCTTGAATCCTGGAGTATATTTTGTTTTGATACAAGTAGTGAAAAATCTGGTAAATAGTTAGCTGATGTTGAAGTTGTCCGAGCGATGGAAATTCACCATCTGCTCCCAAGTCTTGAATTCACTATTGTGGCATCTGCCGCACGTATAAATGGCCTTGTCCGTCATTTCGAGATAGGATGCGTTGGGTTTACCCATACTAGTGAGTAACATCCGCGCCACTTTGTTCGCCTCAGAATCCCAGGTGATCTGTTCAAGGTGTGGAGGCGCCTGGGGTGAAAGCGTGGAGGTGGATGCGTATCCGCCAACCAGGCTATGGTACTTGAGCATGGAACCGTACGTCAAATTCTGTCCCAACATAAGGAATGACGATGTTGTGCTGAATAAGCTGTCGGCGCGAAGAAGCCGCTTGACATCGTCCGGGAGTTTGGTCAACGAGTTGGACTTCTTGTCACGAGCGATCGTTGTCGACAGCAGCGTTTTCTTGGCAATTTTAGGCCCTTCGAGCGCCAGCTTTGTAAAGTGAGCTTGAACACGGTTCGTCCATTCGGTGATATACCTCTCGATTTCTTTCTGATACCCTTCGAATTTCGTATCCATTTCTGTAACTGAACAATCGGTTTCGTACAAGTCCAGGACGACAGGATAGTTGAGCATGTGAGAGAAGTCGGGGAACGGCGGTGCATAGGGGACACTGATAGATGAAGCCGAGTCCGGGTTCGGATTGCCTGGGACAGGATTTGGGATTTCGAGAGTGAAACAATCCTTCTCCTTAATGATGCGAAAGAGTTCTGAAAGCCGAACCTGTCGCTCCTTCTTGCGGGCCTGGAGCCCCACCTCTAAACGCTGCTTGCGATTGCCCTCGAGCAAGGTGACCAATTTCGATTTGAGACTCGGCCATCCTGAATATTCGTTAACAAATGTAACTCGCGGCAACATATTCGACTCACCTCGGTCAGTCAGTGGCTTTGGCTCAGACACCAATTCCAACCACGCACGCTTATTTGTGCAACCAGGGTAGTCAAAATCCATGTCCTCGAAAATCCATCCCATTTCTTCCAGTCTCCGTTCGATTCTATATCACAATTAATTTGTGGATGTAAGGTATACCGAGCTACTCACTCTTCCTTGCGGTCAGCCTTCGCGTCTTCTACTTCTTGTTCGCGAAATAGTTCCATAATCTCGAAAAACTCTCGGAGTAACTGAGCGTGCTATATTGTTCACTGTATGAGTAACGTGGGCGTGGGATTTGATAGCTGGACTCACCTGTAGTCGCTTCTGTACGATTTCCCTCTTCTCCGCAGCCCAGGCTTGATGTGCCTCCTTGTTATTCAATTTTTTGACTTTCTCCATTTCGGCTACAAGACCTGGAACATCTGCACGCAAGGAATACGCATTTGAGCGCCGCGGGTTGGGCGCGATCTCTGTCGAGGTTGGTAAATGATAACGGCCAACACGACAAATGAAAACGGATTGACTCACTCCCAGAAAAGGGTATCAATGCCATTATACCAGCCGGCACGGTGTTCCATACGACCAGGCTAACGGATGGTTAATCGCTAGTATTATTTATGCACAGCGAACGTTGCTTACCAGGTCTTGCGGCACGACCCACAGAGCCTAACACGAAGTACTTCATCTATCTCTGTTTTTCCAGCCTTCCCACACGACTGGATAAACGTAATTAGTGGGAGATATGATCGGTGGATTATCCATTGCTCACAGTGCATGTTTTCAAAAACACCAACGCCAGATAGCGCGGCTCACTCATATCGGGCGGACACTCTGGGAGACCCAGCACGTTCTCCATCGATCCACGCCAGATATCAATCGACGATCGCTTCATAAGCAAGTTTCGGAAATGCTTGTTCAATCGAGCTAAGAAGATCACGTCGATAGGCTCAAGGTTCGATGCGATCTACGACACGCGATAAGGTTCCGGCGAAACACATTGAGATCGATACTCACTTGAGTCAAGATTTTGATCGGCATGTCCGCAAGGCCAACGACGCGAGTCGACTTGCTCTTGACTTGCTTCTTGCGAACTGGCGTTTTGGCGGACTTGGTGGCGGTACATTGACGCTTGGGTGGTGGGGATCGTTGTTCCTCTTGGAGGTTCGTGTTAAAATTTTCAAAGCTAAAATGGGCTCTCGATACGGATACTCACTGGAGTCCGTGTCGTGCTCAGGATCATCGAATACATCATCTACGAATGTGTTTTAATACTGAAAGCTTTGTTAAGCGGGAAATCAACTCACCAACGGCAATCACCCTGGCCCGTTTGCCTTGGGTCTTTGCGACGCGTGAGCTGAGAAATAAAAGAACTAATCTAGTTGTCTGTCTACATTCTTACACACAACTGAGCGTACCTTTCCCTTTTGGACATGGTGATGCTTTAACCCAGCGAATTCAACAAACAGTGAGATGGTTGAGAGGAGGATGATCTACAAGGATGAACACGATCACGTGGACGCGCCTCATATACCGTGTTTGGATAGATTTACGACGCGTTTCTTCATGCACGTGGGCGCGGTAGAAATTTGAAAGCCGGGCGTCATTGGCCGCCCTTCGAGATATCATGAAGCCGGGTGTCTGATCCTGGGTTGCCATGCCTCGTTAAGCATTAAGATGTACCCGTGACCGGGCTTTACACCTTGCTCGCTAGAGATTTTGGACTTATCCTGTAGTCTTCACGCATATACGATGCTTTCCTCTTGAGTCACCGCATCCAGGCCGGTGGAAAGCAAGACCGCCGACTCATCTAAGCCCATAGCTCAGACAGTGTTTTCTTCAGGTGGAGTGCGGTTTTAGTCAAGTACACTGGCGCGAGAGTTATATTAACTCGCAGCTATGATGTGTGAATCTTATGTAGAATCCTAGCTAGCTTACTATAGCCATTTGTAACGTAAAGCTGTAATATCGGTGCCATTTGTCGTTATTCAGATATGGTTTTACTTTGTTGGAAGTATACACCTAGAAATTCTCCGAATATATTAAAGGGGAACAAAGACCATATAGGAATCGCACATTTATGCTAGTAGCTTGGCTACAACATCTGGAGAAAGGTGCTGCCTCAAAACCATCTTTAAAGCTGCTAAAGAGCAAAAATGAGCAAATAACCTGGAATTTCTTTATACAGTAAAACTCCTCAAATACGGTATCCTCCGATACGGTAAAGCAAGTCTGATTTGCTTCTGATAAATTTTCAAATTTCGCCACTCACCTTGTCGTACGCACAGCTACCACCTTATATGCGGTATCCCAGTGCCGACTTTTATGCGCGTACGTCGTATTGGATAGTTGACCTTGTTATATTTGAAGCCGGTACACTTTCAAACTTGCATTATCTAGGAGAAGCAGTTCTCTTCCTCAATTTGTACATGTATTAAGAAAACTCTGAACTCGCAGAAACACCTGTTGGAAATCGGAACGATCTCAACCGTATTGGAGGAGTTCGACTGTAGCACCCAAAGGAGCTGCAAAGAGCTGCAAAGAGCCGCAAAGAGGTCGGAAAATTGCCATTTATGGTAAGTAAAGAGGCCCAAAGAGACTGAAAGAGTCCCGAAGAGAAAAATAACCTGCTGGCTCAATTTTGAGTCCCAGGTTTTCTCAGATGAAGCCACCCCGATCGAGCCGGGTGAATTCACGTGACCGAATTGCATTTCATCGCATTTATTCACCATGTCAAAATGTCGTTGTTGCGGCATCTACTAGGTCTATGGTCCAACCAATTACTCACCGTTCTACACATAGAGCCTGCAAAACCTTTCGCCATTTACTTTGGCAGACCATAGGATTCGAGACCGACTACCGAACCGAAGTGAACAAGACAGCTTCACAGTGAACTTAGTAGGTAAGTTTCGGGAGCTTTAATTATTTATACCACGAGCTTCTCTAACAGTTTCGTGCGATGTTAGGCGACCATGGAATGCCCGTAGCGGAAATAGAAACCTCACCTCCGTAACGAATCCATCATCTAGAGATCGCGAGTAGAAACGTACAGAATCATATGTACAGCTTTTTTTGGTGCTGTATATGCATTACCGCGGTAACAATGCTGTTTGGCTTGTAGCATCTCCGCGCTCTAGTCTGTATAATTCTCTACGACCCTCACATCCAGTTACATTTTGCCCGGAAATATAATTAACCGACCGGGCAGAATCGGGGGCCACTTACATCTCAACTCATATTACAGAACGACCCACACTGGACTGAAACAGGCATGTTCTTGCCTCGAACTGGCTGTTCCTTGTGCCTAGACGAACTTTCTAGCAGATTATTAATCCATCACGACAATTAGGAGGAAGATGAAAATATCAAGACGCATATTTTATCGGCCTCCAGGACACGCGTCTCGTTTTAGTCCCTCCTTTCCATCCTCAATCGTTTGTCGATATGCGGCTCTTGAGCATCGCAGCGTTCGTTGGTTTATCTTCTGCGACTTACATATCTTCTTCCAACGTGTGAGTATGTTTTTATATGCGAAAACCAGCCACAGGTTGAACCCATCATGGATAGCAAACGGAGCGAAAAACTGTCACCCCGTATCTTATGTGGTGACGGTCAAGCCCGAAGCAGTAGTGGGGCTTGCGTAACGTGTCCCGCCGGTACTTACGGTCTCGGGGGAAGCGCTGCCTGCCAGACCTGTCCCGCTAGTTCAACCTCCGATAGCGTGCGTACATATCGAATGACCGAGATGCGGAGTAGATGCTAACTCAAGCGTATAGGGTTCATATTACTGCAAATGTCTTGCTGGCTACTACAAACCGACTATGCACAGTAACGCTGATGTCGCGAAACCTTGCACCGCTTGTCCAGCCGGACAGTCCAGTAACTCCGATGCGACTGCTTGTTTTTCGTGTTCGGTAAATACATACTCCAGCTCTGGCGGACTTTGTGTTACGTGTCCTTCTGGTACTTCTTCTTCCCGGGTATGACTCTCTTCCCCCCTGGTGATCCTAGAAGCTGAAGCGAACGAATCTTTTTAGGGAGCGTCTCAGTGCACAAATCTCAGCTGCACGGCTGGAACATATCCATCTGGCAATTCTTGCGTCAACTGTCCTACCGGTTCATACAGTACCAGTGGTGCAAAATATTGCTCTGACTGCCCGGCCGGTACTATTTCCAATGCCGGGTCGAGTACTTGCACGGTTTGTCCCGGTGGCTCGGTTCCTTCCGCTGCTGGGAACACGTGCACTACGTGTTCCGCCAACTCTTACTCGAGCGGGGATCTATGCAAACCGTGCCCCGCCGGTCAGACAAGTAGCGCTGGCTCATCTTCATGTGGTCCTCAGCCATCAAAACGCGCTGTTCAACCTATCTTGGATACTTGCTCGATGACTCCTGGGCATCAGCGCTGCCCCATTCTGAGCGGCGGAGCCGGGACCGAGTGTATCAACATCTTTACTACTCTCGACTCATGTGGCGGATGCATTGGCGTACTAGGAAACGATAATATGGAGAGCTTCACTGGTCGAGACTGTTCTGCGATTCCGAATGTGAACGAGGTCAAGTGCGAGCGAGGCCGATGTAACGTTATCAGCTGTCGGTCTGGATATGCGATTAGCCAGGGTGTATGCGTACCCAAAACGCACAGCAAGGCGAAACGAGCAAATATGATACATGCTCGTCATGATTCTTTCTGATTGCGCCCGCTTGCGAAATGATAGTATTAGGATTTACCTTTTATTTGGGTTGTCAGGAGTTTAGCCGCTATTGTTCGCCCTTATACCTGATTGTATAGTCTTTTCTATATTTGAGCTCCAGCTTGTATGTCCCTCTAGTATTTGGCCACTCATTTTGTCTTTGAGGTTGTCAGAAAATCATCATTCTTTTTGATGGCGCACGCTACTGCAGCACCTACCATCTTCAAAGCGTATCTTTGTTGGGACTTTTCATAGCCTGTATGTGCGGCCGAAGTGCATTGAACCACATTATACTCCTTGTGATGTCTGCGGTGTCCTGCTGACCGCTGGAAATATAGTCTTGTGCCAAGAGCTACTCCGCCTCGAGCGCATCCCAGTTTGGTCAGGATAGATCACGTGCCCAGTCATCTAAAATTACATTGCAAATTGATTTGTCTCCTTCGTTCTCTCCACCATGGGCCGCACTCGAACCAAAAAGACAAAGCCCGCCAAATCTCTACCACCATCTCCTGCCAAAGCTGCACCTGAACCTAGCATCGAATCTCTTTTCGAAAAAGCTCAGGAATTACTGGTTCAGTGCAACTATGACCTTGCCCACCGCTTCATAGCACGGATACTTGAACGAGAACCGACAAATGCAGAGGCTCGAGAGATGAGTGCGGTGGTTGATCTAGAAAGGGGGGAACTAGAAATTGCCAAGGAGGTAAGTGTATTGTGTTTTTATATGATAAAGCATATGACTTCTAAGCTAACGTGAATTAGGATAGACATTTCTTGCGCTTGTTCCGCCCTCTCCGACCGCACAGAACCCTCCACCTCATTCTGCGTATCTCTACTTAGCACAGCTAAGCGATAGCTCTCAAGAAGCTTTAGGAAATTACCAAGCAGGTGTTGATCTTATCGCTGCAAGAATAAAGTCTGGGACGTTACAGGCGGAAGATGAGGAGGATTTAAAGAAAATCGCGGCTAAAGCGTTGGTTGCTATGATTGAGATTTGGATGTCAGACTTATGGTACGTCATTAGTTCGTAAACTTGTCATTTATATTAATTGGAGTTATTAGTATGGAACCCGAAGCCGAATCCAGATGCGACACCCTCCTCGCCCTCGCCCACTCCATCGACCCATCCAACCCCGAAGTCCTCCAATCCGAAGCGTCCATCCGATTATCCCAATCTCGACCTGAAGACGCCCATCGCAGCGTCACAGCAGCTTGGTCAACATGGCGAGACCTGCCTCCCGGCGACCCAAAAATACCCACAGGAGAGACTCGGCTGCAGCTCGCAAAGTTAATGTTGGAACTCGGAACGAATGGAACTGCGTTGGAGGTTATTGCAGGAGTTGTAGCAGAGGACGATCAGGATGTTGAGGCGTGGTATTTGGAAGGGTGGTGTTTGTGGGGTATGGCGGAGCGGGTCAAGGTGGGAGAGAAGTTGGGTGGTGAAGGCGAGGGAAAGGGGAAAGGAAAGGAGGAACCCGAGGATGATTCTGAAGAGTTAGGATGGGAGGAACTTGCGAGGGACGCACGGGATTGTCTTGAGACTTGCAAGATGGTGAGCCGAATGCAATCGGTTTGGACATTTTACTGATACATCGCCTAGTTGCATATCAACCAACAGCATCCAGATAAGCCGATGCTTGCACACGTGGAGGAGCTGCTCGCCAAACTTGACGAACTAGGAATCACACCATCCGCCGAACAAGTCGACGAAGATGAGGAAGATGGTGAGGAATGGGAGGATGACGACGAAGACGTTGAGATGTCATAGAGACGAACATGTGCATTCTATCAGTATCATACAACTGAAATACGGAATCCAATCATCTAACTATCACTTCCTCTACCGTGTGGTTCTACAGCTACCTCGGCGCTCAACCTCGATATCTCCGAAAAGGCGGACATAAGCTTGTCAAGGTCAACATCGAGGCTTTCCGCTCGTGTTTTCATCTAGTGAAAAAAACTCTGAGTTCACGAGAAGGCAGATCATAGGTAACGTACCGCGTGAATGGTGTCGCTAGCTGCAATAAGTTCGTGATGGTGATTGTAAACGAGGGACTGTCGTTCTCCGTCCAATTGTTTGATTTCTGAACGACCGTTTAGTGTATATTCCCAGGTTTTCGAGTTGTCTGATATATGTACCTTGATGCAATTCGTTTTCTTTCTTCAACAGCTCTGGTAACGTCGCAGTGGTAATGAAGTGCTCGTAATATGCTTTTGCATCAAAGTTGGGCGAGTCTACCGATCAAAAAACTCAGTTCTAAAGCTCACATTATCCCGCGAAACCCACCTAAATCCATTGGATCTCTCGACTTCAAACTCCCACTCGCAGCAGCCGCGCCTAACCCATAATGTTTCCTCAACAAGTCCCTCGCGCGTCCTCCGCCTCTCGGTCGATTTAATCCAGGAGATGTAGGAGAAAGCTCTCCACCAGGTAACGGCGAAGATGGAACGGTCAGCTCAGGTGTATTTAGTCGTGATGGATCTCTTGGAATTGGAGAATCAGCTGTGAGAGGCGGTGTAGACGCCAGTCGTGAGAGTGGACGAGCGGTAGTAGGAGTGATGGGAGGGCCAGTTGGACTAATGTGAATTCCAGGAGTAGGAGGAGGCGTACTAAGGGGCGGTAAATTGGACATAATGAGCGATAACCGGGTGGCTGGTGGTGGTCGAGTTCAAGAACCGCTGTGCTGATGTAATCCAGTCCGGCTAGTTGTTGTGTCAACGAAAATACATTTTTCCCACAAAGAATCATACAAAAAGGCAGCGAAAGCACCAACGAAAATCAAACCACACCTGAGAACCAAAAACTACACCCCTCCACGGTTCCGTGTGCTGCGCCTCTCCATCACAGGACCGTCGTCGCCAAACCGAGGAGTAAGTGGAGTTCCTCCCTCGCTGTTGTTTCCTAGCCCAGGTGCCATTTCGGGCCCATCTGGAGCTTCAGAGTCGTTGGGAGCGTCGGTTTGACTGAGTGGTGTCGGGTCGTAGTATAAGTCCGACTCTTTGTCGACCAGATACCTTTGAAAGGAACGAGTTAGTGTGACGGAAGACAAAAGCGGTATATTTAGGTGCTCACTGTTGTATGCCAACATCCCATTGTGGTCCTCTTGCCGCTCGTGCAGAAATCAAAAGGCTATTCCACTCGGACGCCTGCGCCTAAAAAGCGCAGGATATATTTAGACCAGACCGGGTAAATAGATAATAGTTGAATACGAACCATAGCTCGACTCCTAGCCGTCTGTGGCCCACCTCCAAAATCATTCACAAAGTTCTTTCCCTCCTCTGCGGCAAGTTTTTTAACCTCGTTGATTAACTCTTCTGACGCAGCAGCACTTGCATGGCGAGGAACAGTCAATACTACGGGATTTGCTTGTGTGCCAACTCCCCGGGCCATGAGACGAGAGTTTTTAGGTGGTGGTCGTGGAGAAAAGTAAGATGATGGGCAGGCGGTTAACCGTGTGCCAATGTCACGTGACAAGACCTTAATCATGCACGGCGCATAAATGTGGGCTGCCGCTCAACGGTGCCCATATCGTAGCCCATAAATGTGCCGTATTGATTTCCGGGGAGGTTCCAAGCTATTTTACTGATATAATTCTCGAACCAATGGTCTAAATGCAAGGACCTTATTCGTCGATGGATTGGAGGCTGGGTAGCCTCGCGGGATGCCCTCGTTCTTCTGGGTCATTCCAGCTCATATATCTTCCTGAATATGTACACGAACACGAGAAGTATCATCTGTTCATTGTTTAATGCCCAATGGGTGTGTGTTGGAGTGATCCCAACTGCCCACGCCGTTTCTCGGGGTTGATCAGCTCGGTTGGTTAGTGCGCCGAGCTAATCAATCTAGATGAGAGAGTAAGTTGAGCAGACGTGGCTCCTAGAAGTAGTGGCTTGGTGGAGGGATCTATTGTGAGCTGTGGATGTCCAGGAGTTCATATGTAACATGAGTAGGGCGTCACTTTTTGGCTTCAAGTCATCCAGTACTTATATTCGTGATGACGCGCATATACGCTGAAAGCTACGGTCAACAAAAAATCTAGTTACTACTATGGACGATTGATGGGAAATCTACTGTGACTAGAGAGTTTACAGTACACGTGATAAGTAGCATCAGTAGTTCTAAATCTTGGCGTGTAGAATCTCTGTGCTCCTTACCCGCGCACTGCATAGTATGTGAAGCATCTGGTAGCCTAGAACACGCTATTCGTGATAGGTAAGCAAATGGCGCGCGTTATTTGACAGACATGAAGGGGGTGAGAGGCTGTATGCATAAGTAACAAGTTTTACTATTGTTACTTCTCATGAAATGTAAGTTTGAGTACTCCATAGTGAATCGAAGAAGACTTTAGTTGGGATAGTAGTGATTTAAGCTTGACTGACTGGCGCTGAAAATTAGAGCCACAAGTACGCCCGGTCATGTGTACCTTTAGGACCCCTTTCATATTTGCTTTCCGTTTGGCTTCCCATTCTGTCTTGTGTCCCTGCGTTGTGTACCGTATGGCTTAATTTTGTTTTCGTGTAACGAGTAAGTACTGTATGCATCAAAAAACAACCAGTCACGTGTAGTATCGTAACCTTAGTCATATAGCTCTCGGACCGCGAACTTTCTAATGCACACGTGGACAGCTATCTGTAGCCGAGTCTTGGCAATAATGCCTTGCTTGAAGGTTCTGCTTCTTCTTGGCATGATGTATGCGGCAAAACTCGCTTG
>WSLO01000571.1:0-14732 GCA_019677385.1 Ceratobasidium sp. 392 | reverse complement strand
TGGGAGGGCCAGTTCTGGGTTGATCATTGTGTCCCATTCGGGGCTGCCAGCTCTAACGGGATCTTTGGCCGCTGCGGTGATGCAATGGCCCGCATCTGCACACTCCGGGGTCTAGGACCTGTGCTGAAATGGGTTGACAATTTTCTGTTCTTTTGCTTTCCTAGTGGTGACAACCAATCTGTCCTGTACTCCGAAGAGGACATTCAAGCCCTAGCGGACATGCCTGGCTGGCCGTAGAAACTCGCAAAAACTTGCCTATTTGCAAACCTATTCATTTACCTAGGATTCGAGTGGGACATCGAGCGCCG
Source organism: Ceratobasidium sp. 392 (assembly GCA_019677385.1). Classification (NCBI taxonomy): domain Eukaryota; kingdom Fungi; phylum Basidiomycota; class Agaricomycetes; order Cantharellales; family Ceratobasidiaceae; genus Ceratobasidium; species Ceratobasidium sp. 392. The sequence goes on along the minus strand of WSLO01000571.1, from coordinate 14,424 downwards.
ACTAGTTGCAATCCCGCAGTCCAAACGCGAGAAGTACATGCGCCGCCTGACAGCATGGATTGCATCAACCCGAGTCTCCCTTGAGGACACAGAGAAGCTGGTTGGGACCTTGATACACTGCACCCAGGTTGTTAAAGGAGGCCGACCACACCTAGCAGGCCTGATTGCCTTTGCCGCCACATTCCACCGGCACCGCCACAACCACTTCCAGCGCCTATACCCATCTAGAAGGGCACGTACAGATGCCAACTGGTGGCTGGATTGCCTCTCAAACATGGCGTGTACGCTGGCCATCCGCACCCCTTATCCCTCTCATCCTCTCCCATGCTTCATGGACGCTTCCACATCCTTTGGGGTTGGCGTCGTGGTCGACGATCACGCAGCAGTGTGGAAACTTACCAAGGACTGGCGAACTCTGGGCAGAGACATTGGCTGGGCTAAGATGGTGGCCGTCAAAATGGCCCTTGTAGTCCTCACATCACACGGAGTATATGAGCGATCTGTCACCTTCCGAAGCAACAACCTAGGCGTCGTCTATGCAATTTAGGCTGGCCGCTCATGTAACGAGGAGCAAAACATTGCCCTCATGCGCATCCTCGACTTGGCCGAAAGGCACAGCATTGACCTCTTGATGGCATATATTACATCAGCAGAGAACCCGGCCGACAGGCCCTCCCGGGGTGTTCAACCGTCCGCATTTCCCGCTGTCTCCTGGCAGCTTGAGATCCCCAACGTACTTAAAGAGCTGTTGGTTCGGACATTGTAATTAGTCTATCTCTTTCCATAGTAATCGCACACTCGTTAGCATTTGCGGTCCCAAGGGCCACAAACACAACCCACCTGCGTGCACGTGACTAGTACACCGTCTCTCCTTTCCACAACATGCGTTCCTGCCACCGCAAGCAACATCAGCTAGTACCTAGTGCCCCGCCACGCCCATCTCCCACCCTAAGACGTGCACCAGAGGAGCCACCCACTAAACGTGCCTCCGAGGACCCCAGCCCAAACATTGCCCACGCCATCAATTCCCTCATCAATTGCGCTCTCCAACATAGCTTGGCACCAAGCACTCGGGCTAACTACGACTCAGCGCTGCGCTGCTTCAATGGTTTCTGCGACACGTACAAAATCCCCACCCATCTACGCCTCCCCGCAGACGAATCCGTGCTCTGTGCCTTTGCTGGCTCCCATGCGGGGACCGCCGCAGGCAGTACAGCAGCTAATTGGATTGCAGCTCTCAAAACCCTACATGCCCTCAAGAACCACCCCTGGCATGGGGGAGTCCGTCTTGCCTACGTCCTACGCGGGGTTGCCAACACGTCCCCAGCAAGCTCAACACGCCCGCTACGTCCACCTGTAACCATTCGAATGCTGTACCTCTTAGCCAGCAATCTTGATCTTGATTTGCCAAGGGATTTAGCAATATTTGCAGCTGCTCTGATCGCCTTTTGGGGCCAGTGCCGTGTGGGCGAAATCTTAGCACAATCTCGTCAGAACATAACCTCGCCGCTCCTACCTTCCATAAACTCAATTGGCCACAGTGTGTCTACAAATGGGTCTCGAGAACTACACCTCCCGCACACAAAAACAAGCCAACGACTGGGAGAGAAAATCATACTCACTCGCCAAACCGACACGCTCGATCCCATACGTGCCATCACCCAACTCATCCGCATAAACAGATACCCACCGAAAGACACAAATCTATTCGTTTACCGGCATGGGCCACACGGTACCCTCAAAGCGGTTACAAAGGAAGAGTTTATGCTCCGTTGCAACGAAGTTTGGTCGGCACACGGAATCCAGCGCATCACCGGGCATTCATTCAGAGCTGGGGGCACCTCTGAGCTCTTAAAACGAGGAGTCCCACCCAAGATCGTCAAAGAAATGGGAAGATGGAAATCCGAAGCATTCTACAGATACTGGCGGGGGCTAGGCTCCATAGCAGCTAAACACGCCGAAAACGTTCACCTTAACTCAATCCGTCAGACCACTAGCCCACATCATCGCTCTTCGACACACACCGGCCGCTCCCGCGCCGCTGCGCGCCCGTTTCATGGGTGATGACCCAGCGGGTCACGCGATGCCCGGTCCGTCTGGCTTCGCAGCGCTCACTCTCTGCTCAGCCCATCGGGGCGAGCCCCGCTCGCGTGGCTGGCGGCCCGGTCATACATCCACGATACGCCTTCGGCGTCTCACGGATCCCCCACTCCACCGCGTCCTGTGCTCCTCTCCTCGCATGTACTCACGGCTTGACTAACTATATACATTTCCTTGTACACCTATCCTGGCGTAAGACCGTTGTAGAGGCTGAGTCTGCGAATGCAGTTACTAATCTGGGTAAAACTGAACGGACTGAACCGGAGACCCGAAGGGCAAACCACCCCGGAACTCAGAGGAACAATATCTTTTTACGTGAAGATTTCCATACATATGCATGAGAAACATATTGTATCAGATGCATGGACACCAATAAGATGTAGCTTGCTCTCTCGGTAGACCATGGGTTAAACCAGCTACACACTACGTTCGAGGCTTTTTGACGATGCGTCGAGTCGCACCGAGGGCTTTGCTTGAGCACTGTTGAGGGTGTTCTCGGATCGGCTCATTAGTGGAGTATCCAGACTGCAGTACAAGCAATAATAATCAAAGCTTACATCAAAGATGTTGCCCATGACCTTGAACTTACGGGATGAGCATGACAGATGATTGAACACCATGTCATATCATCAGCCTCAAGATCTGGAAGCTACAATCCGCGACCGTTAAACTCTAGATGTAGCCAAAGTGGCGCATATAAACTATCAAGTACGACATCGCGCGAGGAACACTTCAGAAACGATCTCGGATATTTGACATCAACAGGACTCAGTTAAAGACATAAGTACATCATTGAATGACACCAGCAGAGCACACACATGAATTCGCAAGCTTACCTCGGTCACACATGTCTAAATTTCCATCTCGACACATGGGTATTTTGGTACTATTCAAGCCTCTCAAGGTCTCGGTATGGGTAGAATAGGCCAAATATGGGAGAGGATTTGGAGATGAGAAAGCCCTCTAGTATGAAATTCCCTTCGTACCGCATGTGTTGTCGAATCAGAGTCGGAATCCAAAACTTTAAGGGCAGGCGCATAAAGTACCGGATGGGTTGGCTGGAACGTAGGACTGGCCGTGGACATGGAAACCAATGGTTAAGTTTGTAATAGATCTCTAAAAGCAGCAAAGAAACGAGAGTCGTACCGTTCAACCTATCGTTTTACCCAATCTCGAGGCTGACCTTTCTTTCGCCCCCACCCGCGTGATCATGCTCGGCATGCCCAACCCGCGATTCGTCCTGCTTTGGCCAATGTCTTGATTTTGAACTCGTGACGGCTACCTCGAGGATTCACCATTCGAGAAGCAGAAGACTGGAGTTGGTGGAGATATCAATAACCGAGAAGCGAGAGGACCCAAAAAGCATTAGCGGTATATCCGAGTTCGAGACGATAAGGAGAGCAAGAGGAATAGCGACATTAAACACACATTTGAAACAGGCAAAATGCGACGTACAGACCAACAATTTCTTGTTCTGTAGGTCATCAGGAGCAGCTCATCCAACCTCATCGCACTCTCCTTCTCCCGGAATAACCCGAACTTGTCTCCGTTCCGCGGACAGGTCCGCACGCTAGGAGTTCCGCATCAAGCTCGTCATCGGCCGAAAGCATGTTGCAGTGTTCTTAAACGTGTCTTCGAAGTCTTGCCTTACGGATTGGCGAATCGGCGCATGAACGGTAGCGAGCGCAGTTTTGTGTACATTCGAGAGTCGCGTGGGGAGCAGATGGCGTTGATGTATCGGTGGCAGGAGCGAATGGAACGTGGTAACCTGCGAAGATGGATACCCTGCACTGGCCGGGCGTCGGGCTACGTCGCTTCCGAGGACGCGGCTTTCTCCTCGTCGATACCAGTCAGAGATGGCGCGGTTTCGTCCCTTGACAATCGCCGTCCGAGGAGTCGCCCGTACAATGATTCGGGATCGGCTGAGCGTGGAGGTTCTCGAATGTGAGCAAAAATAGGAGAGTACGAAATAAGCGTTTACTTACCGAGCCGCCGGACGCCATGGACAGTTTCGAGAGTGATGGAGGGGAGAGGTGCAGTCAGAGCAATGCGGAAGGTGGCACAGACCAGATTGAAACGTCGGCGGGTGTGTCGGGAGAGATAGGGATGAAAGCTGTCCTTGTCATGTCCCGCGAGAGATCTGGTGAGCATACTCGTGGATCATATCTTATTCGAGGAGTGGGAAATGACAAGACTCACGAGAGTGTAAGGGAACGCCTTATTGTCTGACCGCTCCGACGATACCACGCCGCCACGCTCACCTCCACCCGTCGAAGCATCCCATCCTTACTCCGTACTCAGTCCAGTCGCTCCTGTCTTTCGCCCATCCTCCTCTTTATCCCTAACCCTCCTCGTCCTTGTCCGCGAGCCGACACCAACCAATAGTTTTCCCATCGATGTCCTCGGCTGTCGTTCGACCAATCTTTTATAATGTGATTGGGGTGTGTCGATACGAGCCGAGGACGAGAGGTTTGAGCGTCATTCGAGATACGTCCATCGCTTCGGGGACGTCGAGCATCGGATGGCGGTGGCGGTCGAGGAGAGGAGGATGATGGGGAGGCGTTACCGGTTACCGGTTTCGGTGGTTCCGTGCGACGGACCCAGCCGAACAAAAGCAGACCGCTGAATACGGATGAATCACGGTTGAGTATTATTTGTTTTCGACGGCTGGATCTGCGTCGTGAGCGTTGCCGCGTCCTATGGGTTCATGACTCTCGAGAACGACCAAGTCGATTGCAAGCCAAGTACTACGTGCGCGGTTGCAATTGTTTGCACCGCATATTCCATTACGTCGATGTGACTACTGCTTAGTGAGTCTTCGTATCGCTTGCTTCCTCAAGTGAAAATGTAAATAAAATGAATCATTTACATTCCTTTAGGAGGCGTCATATGAGCTACTTTAGCTTTGTATACCCGTCGCTTCGTTCCATTCGGCCAGAATGTATGCATGCGGCCCTCACGACGGTACCGTTTACGTCAACTGGATGCAGTATTCACAACTTCTTAGGATGTTCAAAACGCTTCTTGCCGGTCCTAAGACCTGTTTGAGAATAGTCGCAGTCGATGCGCATATTCGAAAACTACAGCTTTATCGCGGTGTTCGTGACAAGGATCTAGGGAGTCTGTCAAGGTCGCACAGACAGGCGTCTGCGTCCTGCCGTTGTTTTGAACATGAAATGAGTTGATCGAAGCGAAGGAACTTGATAGATGGGTGGAAGGCGCCGCTGTTGTGTCAGGTCGGCGTCGCATAGCGCGGACGGTTTTGGCGTAGCCTCATCCTGCTAAAGTTATGGGAGAGTACCTTGAAAGGCACGGACGGCTATAAATACAAGATTTTATTGGACTTTGTGAGGATCATGAACTACATGCCCAGCAGGCAGAACGATAGATACAGGCGCTGAAGCTTCACATCTGAGCACACAAAACAAGTTACGTCGGTTCATAGCATTGCTCCCATTCGGTGCCGAGCTTCGCATCACGGAAATCCAGGATCAAAGTAGGTTTAAAGTAGGAGATAACGGTTTTGACCCGAGGCGGCATGAGAGCGCTCCGCTGCTCGGACGGAATCCAGATGAGCCGTTCTTGGCTCGGGCCGACGACCCAACCATCGTCGTGCAAAGTCCAGTTGATTGGCGTACTTGTTATGGGCGGAACCGGATGTTCTAAGGAGAAGTGCAAGGCTGAAAATCAGATGTCTAAGCGACTACAAGAGGTGATATGGGACTTCGTACCTGGCTGCATCGGCAATTTGCCTATGGTTGGAGTAGGCTTTAGTTTGAGGTTACGAGTCACAAATTGAGTGACCGCAGAAGAACGATTAGAACGGTTGGCAGAGTTTGATTCAGCGAGGTGGGTGGACGTGGTAGGGGCTTGAAGTAAAGCTTGTTCTTGCAGTGTAGGCGCAAACCAGATGCGAATTGTAGTGTCTCGAGAGCCAGATACAATATATGCGCCATCAGGGGAGTATGCAACTGAGAGGACAGAGTCTGTGTGACCTGTGAGTGGCTGACCTACAAGCTTGCCAGTATGCGAATCCCAGATCTGGATGGCGCTGTCAAGAGAGCCAGACGCAATATATGCGCCATCAGGGGAGTATGCAACTGAGTTGACCCAGCGTGTGCGACCTGTGAGTGGCTGACCTACAGGCTGGGCAGTGTGTGCATCCCAGATGCGGATGGTGCTGTCAATAGAGCCAGACGCGATGTATGCGCCATCAGGGGAGTATGCAACTGAGAGGACATAGCTTGTGTGACCTGTGAGTGGCTGACCTACAGGATTGCCAGTGTGTGCATCCCAGATACGGATGGTGTTGTCAGCTGAGCCAGACACAATGTATGCGCCATCAGGGGAGTATGCAACTGAGAAGACACCCCTTGTGTGACCTGTGAGTGGCTGACCTACAGGCTTGCCAGTGTGTGCATCCCAGATACGGATGGTCTTGTCAGCAGAGCCAGACGCAATGTATGCGCCATCAGGGGAGTATGCAACTGAGAAGACCCAGGCTGTGTGACCTGTGAGTGGCTGACCTACAGGTTGGCCAGAGTGTGCATCCCAGATGCGGATGGTGTCGTCATAAGAGCCAGACACAATATATGCGCCATCAGGGGAGTATGCAACTGAGCAGACATCGTCTGTGTGACCTGTGAGTGGCTGACCTACAGGCTCGCCAGAGTGTGCATTCCAGATACGGATGGTGTCGTCATCAGAGCCAGACACAATGTATTCGCCATCAGGGGAGTATGCAACTGCTGAAACAGAATTGGTATGACCCTGAGCTGCATCAGTATCATTTCTTATAGCAAAGTGTTTGAGTCTTGTTGCGTATTGCCCTGAACCTGGACTAGAAAGTCTTAGGATTTGCAGTCCCGAAACATAGATGTGAGGTGTGCTTTCCGTGATCGGACTAGCAGCTACGTCCGTTAGGAATGCAGAAGCATCCTGTACGAGTTGCTGGATTCCTTCCGATCCTGCCATCTTCTGTATTCCAAAATTAGCACTTGCTCACACCCTTGGCACAGGTACATGCCTTCAACCATGCATGCACATCATCCAGGATATCGATCCCCCTCAGGATCTGATGCTTCAGATTCAGTATCTCGATCCACAGCAGCAATCGTTCCGACATGAAGGCTCTTAGCTTGCTCAGTAGATTGTCTGAACGACCTGAGCGCACCAAGTGCACGCCCCAGTGCAGGCATGCATACCGGAGTTCTGGCGATATCGCATCGTCCACTCTCTCCCTTACATACGGTATCTCCCGATCGAGCAGGTACGACGACTCGAGGCCGCAGATGTTGAATGCTGGTCGTGCCGATGAGATCAAGTCAAAGCACGTATGCGCGAGTCGTTGATGAAGATGCTGTGCATCGTGGTAGAACCGCTCAGAGAGCGAGCGGCTTAACAGGTATTCTACGAGTCCGCCGTCAAAAGACACCATATAGCCGTGTGCCTCTGACGCCAGTAGGCTCAGGAAGAGTAGATCCACAGCGTCTTGTGTCGTGCAGCTATATTCTGGTTTCAGTAGCTCATAAGCAGTGTTTGTTGCAGGCAGATCGTGTATGTGAATCGCGGTGCGAAGTACCATCTTCATTATGTCGCCTCTCAAGTCTTCTGATGCAGTACCCTCGTTGATCCTCCGAAGCTCGGGCTCGTTCGAGGGCCCCTTGTAGTTCTTGCTCTCGACGTCAGAGTCAGGTTTCTGAAGAAAGCCCTGACGGTTTTCCAACTCGTCTAGTCGGTTGTCCTGGCCAACATGTTGTATAAGAGTTTCCGCATAGGCGAACAACACCCCCGGTCGCTGGGTCAGTGTCTCTAGCGTTGTGGCCGGCAGGTTCAGGGGATTGAGCTTGTTGCGGAGATAGGTCTTTATGTCTTCCCGCACACCGCTCTGGTTGGCTTCGTGCAAACGCAGTTCAAACAACGAACGCTCGCCCCTAGTAGCCACTATGCACTGCTGCATCATACGAGTTGGGCGAACGCCGAGCAGGAACTTGATAGGAAGCTGGGGAGCGTGTTCGATTATGGTCTGTAGCAGATCAAGTACGCCGTCTGCGTCGTCGCATTGTTCAATGCCATCGATAACGACGACGGGATCGACGGCAAAGGTGTGACCGGCATTCCATAGTGGCGCGGCAATCAGCGCCTCAAACTGCTCGTCAATTGGCCGTTTGTGTGCCTGCTGGTCTTCCTGTAAAGCTCCCAACACTGCATACCGGAACGGCCGGGACTGCCGCGCAAGTTGATGGCAGATACTCGGCATAATCATATTGACGTCCCGACAAGTGGAATGCTCACGAGAGCAAAAAAAACTAGCCGATAGCCTTCCCGAGTCCTCTAGGTACTCGCATAGGCTATATGCGATAGAGGTTTTTCCCGTTCCAGCTGTGCCGTTCAGCCAGAACACATGTTGGTCATTGTCGTAGTGCACCCAGCTCTGAAGATCCTGCAATATAGCAACGCGCGTGTTGTGCATACATCCATTGCGAGGTACGCTGTCAGGGCCCGCATAACGATAGTGGGCTTGGGGGCAGTGGGGCAATGCCTCAAGGGCGGTAGTCTGTGGGGTACGCACTCGCTCAGCGCTCCAAGTCTCGGATTTATATACTGTACTCACGCTGTCTTGGTCGATTTCCAGCTTCCACAAACTCGTGCTCTCACACATCTTTCAATACCGGTTCAGTCTCATGTGGTCCAAGCTACCGCCAAGCATGACTCACCACAAAAAATGCGAGAGTCGCCCGGACCTGACGGTAGGCTCGCAAGACTTCGCTTGTACCCTTCCTGCCGACTACCTCACGTCCCTTCAACTCACTGCTCTCCCTCATCTCCGCCAGTAGTGGTCCGATCGGACGTTCAATACCCCTGTAGCCACGTAGAATCACCTTGTCGCCGGTTGCATCTCTTACACTCACCGGATCAGATTCGCAAGACACTCGTGAGTGATCGTCGGCGGTAATGCGTTGGCGATATGATCGGCGAGGCGGGTGAACAGTTCGTCTAGAGTCACGCCGATTTTAGCGTACTCCGGACGAGTCCGAACTTGGGCCTGGTTCAAGATATGGTGTCAGCCGAATGACTCATGCGCCTGCATCCAAATCTTAAACACTCACCTCGAACCTGTTTAAACAGTTCGAGATGTTCTCGATCGTAGCCTTGAGTGGCTCGAATCCGTTCGGATTGTTGTTCAGTAGGTCGATAAGCGTCTTCAGCCCATTCCAATCAGTGTACTCTGGGGATGGAGGGCTGGGCGGTCTGAATATGCGGCGTACAGCCTTGCCGAAGCGGTCAGAACGGCGTTTGATCTTGGCGAGCATTGTAGTAGTACGCGCGGAGTAATACAACGAATGGTTGATAAGTCGAGGGTTATTTGAGCTATCACGCAAGTATCGAGAGGGAGAGCCAGCGGGGGGTCCAGAATAATATAGCTTCCAGGCAGCGAGGCTATGCAAGGTCTCATGTTTTCGGCGAGGTCGAGTTCTAGAACTCAGTCGGCTTAAGTAACGGCGCTTCAGCGTCTTTGGCGTTAGGACACCAGTCATGTTTACGTTCGCAGTCGCCTACACGTGGGGACCGGCAACCACCCAGTACACGTAAGCAAAAGATGTCCGGGCCGAATGCCCATGGAATTGGCAATAGCGTGCAACTGAGTCTCGCCGCACGAGCTGCAAGTTTGCTCCTTCGCTAAAAGAGTTATGACACAGTACTCACCACTATAAATTACCGAAAAGTCGGTAGAGGACGGTGTTCGTGTCCGATTTTCAATATATGTTACGGTTCAAGAGTTAGATTTTGTATCTTGGAATCTAGGAGAGAAAAAAATAAAGCAGCATGAAGACCGTCCACTAGTATCACTACTGAGTTATACTAGCCACTTTTTTCGTTAGTTTTGAAGGAGTTGCGGGAGAAAACGATGCACGACTTTTCGAAGGCGCGTGTGTTTTCCAGCACGATCGACGATTATATAAGCCAGCAGTTATCAGTCATCCTCAACTACGTCTCGCTTTCACCCCGACTTTACCGCACCACCACCGCACGTACAATGGTACAGTACATATCTCGCCGTAGGAAAGGGAGATCGGTTCATCAAAAAGCACAAGTCCGTGCTTTGACACATTGCCCAGTTCAGTCTCACGTTCTGAAGCTGGACAACAACGAGAGTAATTTCGGGACAAGCGATCTTGACCAGGCGCATTCCTCTATTGTGCCAGACCAAACCCGTGTAGATAGACCATCTATGCATCGTAATAACAAGCCTGATGCTTTAAAGAGGCTGTACAAAAACGCTTTACAGCGAGAGCGGCGGGCAAAGTTAAAGGTTTGTTAATTTGCTTTTACAGGCTGGGAGAAAGTGCTGACATTGTGTTGGATTCTAGATCGAGCAGCTACAACATAAAACCGATGTTACTTGTAGACAGCTGTCTTCAGCCTCGCTAGAGCAGAACAAGGCTGAACATACGCTTGTAATGCTTAAGCAGCAAGAGAACTTGAACGCTGAGGAGATATTAACACTGCGCCAGCATATAGTCGATATGCAGCAGCAGATTAACCAGAAATCAAGGGAGCTTGTGCACATGTCTCTAGAGATGGACCAACAGCACAATGCCATTGCTAGCATTGAGGCCCGCCAAAAAGAAACCTATCTTGCAAAGGAAGCCCTGCGCAAAAAGGTTTGGCGCAGAGATCGAAAGGAACTAATCAGCGCCAACCCTCTAGCATCAGAACCCTATATACATGCATACAACCTAAAGGACGATAAAGGAGTCATACGCCCAGAGGTACGGGACATGCTGCGTCAGTTGGCATGCAAAGGAATAGCAACAGAGAATGCCTCTGAAATTATCAACATCATTGCCGAAGGGCTAGGAATACAGGTTTTGGTATCAGTCAGCGCACGAAGCGTAGCTCGAATAATGCTGGAAGGATTAATCCAAGCTCGTATGCAAGTTGCCTATGAGCTCGAGCAAGCAAACTGTAAGTATATACTGGCTGAATGATTCTATGGATTATGTACTAATACACATACTTTAATAGATTTTACTATATGCGGCGATGGCACAAGCATAAAGAATCAGCAGTATGAGGCAAAATCAATATATGTACAGCCTCGTTTAGGCGCAGAACCTAGCCATCATCCACACGAAGAACCCCCTATGAATCAGTTTCAACCGGTCCTTCGTACGCTCGGAGTGCAAAAGGCAATAAACCATACTGCTCGTCATCAGCTAAACGGGTGGATCAGCGTAATTGACACATGTTGCGCGGCATTAACAAAAAGTCCAATTGGTCACAACATGCGCGTCAGCAGCAAGCTGGTCGCCCCAAAACTACGAGGTGTACTTACTGATCACGCCGCTTATCAGAAGCGCTTCCAAGAGCTTATGCAGAATTGGAAGAAAACTGCCGATCGGGAGAGCCGAGCTGTGAAAATCTTGAAGAGTATTTCAACCGAAACGCAGCTTGATATGCTTTCGGAATACCTTGATGATGCGGCAAAACAGCTCGGTGATTGGAGAGAACTACCTGCTGAGAAACAGTCTGCCTTAATGCATGACGCTTGGCTTGCACTAGCTCTTCAGATTGGGGAAAATCAATTTCAAACCCTTAGTCCTGAAGTTCAGTTTGAAACTGACTTTTTTGCGTGGACTGGATGCTGTATGCATAAAGAACTCAATGCAGTCAAGGGCGGAGTATCTCAAATGACATACGTGTGGGACAAAGAGCAGCTCACGCCTCCCATACCACTCAGAAACAAGTTTGAGGCCGCAAAATCGTCCCGATCAAGCATGGAGGATAAGACATCGCGAGGCTGTATTAAGTTGGCTAGTCTGATCGGCGCTTTATTCAATAATAAAGACGACAAAAAGGGCTACCAGTCAACTGTAGATGATTTTTTTAAAGTGAGTATCTTATGAAATGTCGTATTGAGATTGTATGCTGATATTTTGTGTAGAAGATATTTGGCTATTCAAAGCGCTTTCCAGATACAAGCAATACACGTTATGGCTCATATTGCGAAGCTGCAACTGAGCTTATTCTTCACACAGAGACTTATATTACGCTGTTGGAATCCTTACGGGACTCCAAAGGCACGCCTGGTTTCACTAACATTGAAGAGAATGCTTTTCGTGGACTACAAGATACTTCGACACTAACAGAGCTCGCTGTACTGTCGTTGTATGCGCAGTCTATAGGCCGTCCATATATGCGCGCAGTCCGCAGTGGCTTGCTTAACGCAATGGAGCTTGGTCCATTCCATGATCGGGTGAAGGCGCATTGCAGGGCTATCATCCAAAACCCCGACCTTCTTCTATCGCCAACGGCTTTAGCAGTAACCGGTACTCTTGATGGCGAGAACTGGGATCGTCCTGAAGTGATATATCGCATCGCTTACCTTTCTTCGAAGCTACCGAACCTGCGGCTGCTACTAGTGGCTTTTATCGAGGGTGCATTGAAGACCTGGGAGCGTTTTACCACCGAATTCGAAGAAGGCAGCATGATCGCTCGAGCGACACCCGAGCAGCGCCAAAGTGCATGGGTGACACCTACAAACGATGTCAGCGAGGGTGCTCTGGGCCAATGCCGACAAATGCTACGGCGAGCACCAAACATGACGGATGAGCAGCGTAATGCTCGGGTAATGTGGAAGAAGAATAATACCCACGAGTGGTCTCAACAAACACTCACAAGCGACGATGAGGCGTACATTCGTCGTGAAGCGCGATTGCTTGACGCCAGTAGAGCCAACCAAACAATGCGTGAAGAGGCCATCACAGCGCTGGAGGAACGAGCGGCTACCAATAGGGCACGCAAAGCGAAGGCAAGCCTACGAAAATCAATAGCCAAGGAGAAACTCGACAAAACAGAACTACTCGAGAGCGCAGAATACGAGATACTCACAAGACTACGAGTTAAAGACTTGGATCTTCAGATCGACAAGCTCCGAGAGCTGGGGGACTCAAGTTTACCTGCAAAGAGTACAATCCGAACCAAGGATGCAAAAGTCCGGGCTCTAATAACAGCATTTGAGCGAAGAGAGTTGTTGAGGAATGCTGAAGGGTCTGTTATACTGGAATCCGGCATTGAGGGACTTGAAGGGACAACGGGTGATGCCTCTTTTCTAGCGGACAGCGGCTCCGACGAGGATCAGGAGATGTGTTTTGACGATGAAGTTATTTTGTAATCATATTTTCAATATCTGAGCATGTATGATAAATTTAATCGATGTTTTTTATGTCTTAAATTAAGAGCCATTACGCATAATATGAGTGTTACGAGCTGCACGCGGCACACCAATGTGCGACTAGGTGACTTTGTGTTTGTCTAGTCACGTGATCCGGACAACTTTCTCCTTTCGGTTGCCGGTCCCCACTACACGAAGCTGAGCCTGCTCCATGATGACTTATATTCGATAACGAACGCGTATAATCGATAATCCTGAGTCGGCGAAACCACTGTCTAGCCACCCGCCACGGCGCTTGCGGGACTTGTTCATGGACCCTGGCCACAAACGCTAAATGCTGTTTTCGGCATCAACCACGACACTCTGGCTCGGCTTGTCCCATTCAAACGACGTTCACATTACTCGACAACTCACAAAATATCCTTCAGCTCATGATGGGCGGCAGAGGGGTGCACGGCCGCAACAAAATGGCCGAAGAGTTGGATGTGCTGGGTTCAACCATCACCGGTACGTAGAACTGGTTGGGTGATTTATAAATCGTAGAGGACAGTGAGCTGAATGGGATTTCGCGGATACTATAGCTAGGCATCTTCCACTGTCGTATGACCGAACGATGCTGATCGCACTATCTCGATGGTTTCGTCGACTGCAATCAACGCCCCTCCATCAGATACTATCCTGCCTGTGGTCGTTTCGGGACATTGGCCATGCGAACATCCGTCCTGAGACCCGGGCGACTCGTTTCTATGTGCCAGAAGTATTAGTTCTGTGCGAGAAATACGTCGAAGGCACGCCACAAAATCTGTACGCCCCACTGCTACCCCACGCTTTCTACCTTCTGACTCACCCCATCTAAACCGGTAGATACTTCCATCAATCGCTCCAACGTTACCGAACGCTGCACCAAGCATGAGCCTCCACTCTCCTCCCAACAATCCCCTCGTCAAGCACAGGCGGTTATTGCCCGCGAGACCTTTGGGAACGTCTCGACCCTTGTCGAGATTGTACACTCAAGGAGGAGTTTGCGTACGCCACGACCCAGTGGTTTGACGAAGGGGCTCCGAGTCGATTGGATTTGACGGAAGAGAAGAGGAGTGCGCTGGATATTTCGAATTTACCACCGCAGGAGACTGGTTCGAACGGTA
>WSLO01000570.1:0-11802 GCA_019677385.1 Ceratobasidium sp. 392 | reverse complement strand
CCCCTGATTCACAGCCACCACGCTCATCGTGCCTCTTGAAAATTGATCCGTGTTGGATGCACGTGGACGAAGGTATCGGTTTTCGAACGCGTGGGGTTGTACCTCCTATGTGAAATGATCTCATTAGGAAGAATGGGAGTGAATACGACGGGATTTGAATTCGTGTAAGTGTCGGATGGGTGTTGCCCATCTTGGGAAATTTGTGGGTAGGCGGAGATGAAATGCTCGAGCTGTCTCGTAGAGAAGTGTGTCCCCCTATTTGTAATGTGTAAAATGTGTGTTAGTGGGACAGAACTGTAAATTTTACGATTTGTAGTCGTAAGCTTTTCACACGTGTAGGTCTTTTCCTTTCACAATTCACGGCTTGAAAGGTTTAGACTTGACCATATATGTGCATCATTGGTGTACCTAAATAAGGTATAATTATACCCTGGACGGGCACCTGGTCCTGACCTATCTTGAATCGCACGGGAACATCTGGCCGTACGCCGATAAATGTGATCTCCGAAAAAGGATTTACAGTCGATCATGTGTATTACATAGTCAACACACCTTGATTCGATGTACAATCGGAGCATACACACGCTGAAACACACGAACTCTTCAACCGATCTCACATACGCGTTACACAAGATCGAACCGAAAATACCGGCTAGGCATCGTATCTCAACTCGCTCGCTAGGCTATCATCACGCTAGCAAAGGCCGGTGAGAAGGAATATACCGGAAGACAAGGGAGCCAGACTTGATCAAAGACCGTGAACGTCATGAGAGTCTTGGAGGGATGGAATGTACAAATCCACCTGATCGCAAGCGCTTGCTCGAATCCTTGACTCTCACGAGAAGAATACGTGTAGGAACCCGGCCCTGTGCGTGGTGGCGCGGCGTTTTTAGATTCAGGTCAAGGGGGTGGCGTTGGTGAAATGAAAAAGGTGGAGGGCTGTGGGTGTGGAGGTGTGGGTGAAACGTGCTATGGTGGTAATTACGCCATATCAGAGTTAGTGTAGGCTAAGGCTAAATTATAGTGGGTGGTAAATCGTAGTACGAACGAGGACGTCCTCGGAGTCCGAGATCGACACTCTCCATGTGGCCAGGCTGGACCCACACCTACGCAATTGGGGGGAAATCCACTTGGTATTTACGTGGGGATTTTCGGAGGCTAAACTCTCAAGAGTTAGAATTGATAAGGTCGACTTTACGTATTTAATTCGTAAGAGACTAATTTAAACTGTGCTGTGCTTGCCGATGTTGCTTTTTTTACTGATAGGATCAGGAATAGTGATGGTGATATGTGATAGTGTTGAATCCGATGTTTCCTAGTGTACAGTTACAGACAGACGAGGCACGACAAAGACAACAGACAACAGTGTGAGGTTGACTATGTATGGTACAGGTGGGGTATGATGAGTATATGCGTGAGACGTGACGAGGCGTAAGATAAGAGAGTTCGTGATGGGATGAGAGAGAGGAGAAAACCTGAATGGACGAAGTAGATCGTGACCAAAAGTAAAAAGGAAAAAGATAGCTGGTGTGGTATAAAGGGTGATTAAAAGGGCAACCGGCTGTTGAGCGCGGTCTCGGCGATGGCGCCCCACGAGTTGAGACCAGAGACCCAGAGTTGGAACCATACGACGGCGGTGACAGCACCAAGGAGGCATCCAGCTCCGACCTGGGTCATCGTATGATGGTGCAAGCCGACGCGAGACAAAGACACGCCGGCGGCCCAAGGCAAGGAAATGACCGAGGGAACGACGCGAACATAGGGCGAGGCAGGGAAGTGCCAGGCCGGGTGGATCGGCAGACGGTTGGCCGAGAGGATGATATAAATCGCGTAAAAGGTAATCGCGGCAGAGTGGGTACTTGGCATCCTATCAGGCGAGAGTGTTTCAGATTGGGAGCTCGAATAGCCGAGGAGTAAAGAGTGGGTGGGACTTACCCGTAGGTGACTTTGTCTGTGCCGACTGGACGAGGCTGGCGCAGGACTTTCTTGAGTTTCTTGGCGAGGAGGCAGACGACGATGACGCCTAGGCCGAAGAAGGCGATACCAGCGGAGCGGGTGAGGAGGACGAGGGCGATGGTGGCCGAGATGAAGATAGATTGGGTCTGTGGGTGGCAAGATAAGTAAAAGAGCGAAATGACGACACGGACAGCGTGCGCACCTCTCGGAACAGGAGCTTGAGGTGGGGAAAGTCGTTGAGGAAAGCCTCGCAGTCGATGGTGGCAAAGGAAGACATGGTAAAAGTCGTGAGAGTGCGTGAAGCGGGGAGAGAGAAGGGGAGATGCTGCTAAAGCTGATGGCCTTCATCGGGTCAGTGCACGCTCGCTTTTAAGTCCCTCCCCAACTCGCGGGCGCTCCCGCATGAAATCGGGACCAGTGCGAGCGATGATACTTGCCCAAGACGGCGGTGCACCGGACCCTGAACAAGCCCTGATTTGTCATGGGGTGACTGCGCCGCAACGCTGGGTCGTCCCAACCCAACTTGCACCAGGACCGGGCCTTTGCTCAGAGTTGTTGCCACCGCTTCCGTATCTCTTCGATGTGAGTGGGATCACCTTTGTGATTACTGGTTTGCTCAAATTAAATTTCTAGGTTTTCTGGAGCGCGTACGCGGCAAAATCAGTCTGATTTTCTGTCGGATGGACGCACGTCTGCGGACCCACACTTTCCCACTCGCCCCGTCGACCGCGACAAGGCAGAGGCCGAGCTCACGCTCAACATCAAAAAGGCGACGAGCCCAGAGGAGACGGCGCCTAAGCAGAAACATGTTCGCAGTGCGTATCGCGCCCGCTGCCCTCGTATGATCTAATGACGCGTCTCCAGAGTGCATCGTCTATACGTGGGATTACCACTCGTCCATGTCCATATGGACCGGGCTCCGAGTGCAGCCGATTCTGTCGGACGAGGTGCAGACATTCAAGGCGCTGATTACCGTGCACAAGGTGCTGCAAGAGGGCCACCCGGTGGTAAGTTGCGACTAGAATATTGCCACCACCGCGCTAACACGACTTAGGCAATCCGCGAGGGCCAGAACCAGACCGGCTGGCTCGAAACGTGTGCACGCACAATCGGCAGCGATGGCATGCGAGGTACGTCCCCTTTGTGGCTCCGTCCCCGCGATGTGCATCGCTCACGCGCCCTCCCGCTCCGGCAGGATACGGCTCGCTGATCAGGGCATATGTCGCTTTTATCTTGTCCAAGCTTCGTTTCCACCGGACGCATCCCGAGTTTAATGGCATGTTTGATTACGAGGAATACGTCTCGTTGAAGAACATCGACGATCCTAATGAAGGGTACGTCGCGGTCCGTGCCTCGTGTCAACTAGACTGATCGGGTAGTGCTCCTCGTGCCATAGCTATGAAACCATCTCAGATTTGATGAACTTGCAAGACCAGATCGAGTCCTTCCAAAAGCTCGTCTTCTCCACCTTCCGCCATTCGGTTAACAACGAGTGCCGTATCTCCTCCCTTGTACCGTTAGTCAAGGAAAGCTATGGCATCTACCGCTTCATCACCAGCATGCTGCGCGCAATGCACCGTCGTACGTGATAGTCCGATTTACCATGCTTCTCCAGACGATCCACCCATCAATTCACACGCTGCTCCGCCACCCCGACCCGTGTCTGACCCCCCGCTCCCTTCTTCCCCCCTATCCCACAGGAACTGACGTCGGCGACGCACTCGAGCCGCTTCGCTCCCGATACAACTCTCAGCACTACAACCTTCGCAAGTTCTACTACGAATGCTCGAACCTCAAATACCTAACCGGGCTCATCAATGTTCCCAAGCTCGGGCAAGAACCGCCGTCGCTGACAGACAGCGGATCCGCGCCCGAGCTGCCCAAACGGCCCAAATCGACGGCCGCACCGGCTACACCGCCTCCGTCCGCCCCTTCGCCCGACCCGACCGCGGCGCAGATCGCGGAACAGGCGCGCATGCTCAAGGAGTATGAGGATCAGCAGGCCGCCCTGATCGCTGCGCGTCAGGCCGAGGAGACCCGTCGGTTGGAGCAGCAGATGCAGCAGCAGCGCGAGTTTGAAGAGGCTCAGCGGTTGCAGGCCGAGCAGCAACGGTTGGCTCAGGAGGACTTGATGCGCCAGCAGGCTCAAATGGCGATCCAGAATCAGGCGGCGGGTCAGTTGCAGGAGCTGGAGCGCCAGATGTTGGCGATGAGGGGTCAGTGGGAGCGGGATCAGCTTATGCTGGAGCAGTACGACCGGGTGAGTCTCGCGTTGTGCGATATTATGTTTTTATTCATTTTTACAGAGAGTCAAAGCGCTCGAAGGCGCACTCAACTCTGCCAACTCGGACGCTCTGTCGCAGATGGCTGGCAAGGACGACTTGATCAAGCAATTACAAGACCAAGTCACCCTCTGGCGCAACAAATACGAATCCCTCGCCAAGCTCTACTCGCAACTCCGTACCGAGCACCTCGACATGCTCAGCAAGTTTAAACAAATGCAACTCAAGGCCAACTCGGCCCAAGAGGCCATCGACCGCATGGAACGCATGGAAAGGGACATCAAAACCAAGAATCTAGAGCTCGCGGACATGATTCGTGAGCGAGACCGTGCGCGCTTCGATGTGGACCGGATGAAGGCTGTGGGTGGCCACTGTTTCTTCGATCAAAAAACGCCACTGACACCCTGCGCTTTGCACAGAGCCATAAGGAAGATATGGATAGAGTTCGCCGCGATCTGAGCTTTGCCAACGAGCGAGCCGAGGACGCTAGCCGAAATAAGAGCACAGAGGTGTCGGGCATGATGACGAAATATAACCGACAGCTCAACGAATTGGAGGATTCGCTCAGGGTACGTTTATCTCGTCACTTTTGTTTAGGCTAAATTTTGCCACGGGCCTAGGCTGACGGTCTGTACGTGCGTTCTTTAGTCCAAGCAGATTCAGATCGATGACTTGCTGCGCAAGCTTGATGGACAAGACTCGGCGGTCGAGAGGCTACGCGAAGAGAAGGACCAGGAGATTGCGATTCTCCAGGACGAAATGGATAATACCATCCAGAAGATGGCCGAGATGCAGATCGAACTCCAGGCTGTGAGTATAGCCTTCATTTGGGATATTTGGGGTTCTAATCTCTGCGTGGGCAGTCGCAAGGTATTGTGGAAGAGACGACCAATGCCCAGATTGATACCCTTATCCTGGACAACCGCAAGAAATTAAATCAGATCATTGGTAACCCGAATTAATTTCCAGTCTCAGCCTCCTATTCTAACCTTGGTTCACAGATTCTATTTTGCAAAGCTGCGTGCAAAAGATGGACGACGCAATCTACGAGCTCGAGTCACCGAACCAGAACGGGAACCAGAACGCGACGCCCGAATATACGCTCTCGATGATCGAAAAGGCGATGAACAACGCCACCGAATTCGCGATGACCTTTAATCTCTATCTCGGGGGAGAACCTGGAGGCGACCACGTTGACGTCATCAAGGCGGCCAACGAATACTCCCATTCGCTATCCGAAGTGTTGCTCAACTGCAAGGGTATCACTCGGCTCGCAAACGATGACAACGCCGTTGACCGGTTGATTGCCGATGCGAAACACGCAGGCGATGTGGGCTTGCGGTTCTTCCTCAACCTCCAGTCTTACAAACTCGACCTTATTCCTCAATCCCAACGGACGGAGATCCCGTTGCGCAACAACGTCGAGGCGCGCGGTGCTCTTACGAAACTCATTGACGTTGTGGACAAGCTTGTCCCGAAGAACAAGTCTGGAGCTCGTGCAAATGGTGGAGATTTGGGCGATATGGTCGAGCAAGAGATGCTCGGCGCCGCACGTGCGATCGAGGCGGCGACCCAACGGTTGCAACAGCTCATCGACCGCCCGCGGGACGCGTCGCGGTTCAGCGCCGTGGACTTGCAAGTCCACGACTCGATTCTCGCCGCGGCCATGGCGATCACCAACGCGATCGGCCGGCTTATCCAAGCCGCGACCGAATCGCAGCAAGAGATCGTCGCTCAGGGCAAGGGCTCGAGCTCGACCCAGCAGTTCTACAAGCGTAACAACCGGTGGACCGAGGGTCTTATTTCTGCCGCCAAGGCCGTGGCGTTTGCGACGAATCTGCTGATCGAAAGCGCGGACGGGGTGCTGAGCGGGACCCACTCGTTGGAGCAGCTGATCGTCGCTTCGAACGAAGTCGCGGGCGCTACGGCCCAACTCGTCGCCGCGAGCCGAGTCAAGGCGTCGCTGATGTCCAAGACCCAAGACCGGCTCGAGCTAGCGGCCAAGGCGGTGACCGAGGCGTGCAAGGCCCTGGTTCGGCAGGTCAAGGCGATCACCGCGAAGCAGCTCGAGGCCGAGGACGTGGATTATCGGGCGATGGCTGTTCACGAGTTCAAGGTTCGGGAGATGGAACAGCAAGTCGAGATTCTCAAGCTCGAGAAGGAGCTCGGGGCGGCGAGGCACCGGTTGGGTGCGATGCGTCGGGCCGGGTACCACGCGGAAGAGGAATAGAGCACTTGATCTTTTTTCGGTATTTTACTCATTTGATACAAGTGTTCTTGCTGACTGTCTCGAGTTTACGAACACTGTAATACCCACCACCTTGGAATATGACGCCCATTGGAGCTTATGTTGAGTGTTTCATTTCGGGCCGCATGGCTCTTTCCTTTTTTGATGCGGCACCCTCGGAAACTTGGGTACCCGACGGCTCGTTGGTGAGAGATGCCACATGCGCAATCAGCCACAGGCTTGCTCTCGTGACAGCTGTAGGTGAGGTAACAGCCGCCCCTAGACTGGAAAAGAGAGTACTTCTGGGCCGAACATACGCCTGCATGAGGCCAGATGATGTCGCAGCCTAGGCTCGGTCCGAGTTGGGCCGCGATAATCAACCGGGTCCTCTGAACGGGATCATCCTTTAGCCCCTTTAAGCAGGGGGTTTACGTTTGTCCAGTACACGCGACGATGGGGAAGAGTCTACGGAGCCTATTCCCATAGGGTGAGTCCTTCACGAATTGACCTACAGTCGCTTTGACACGTTCGATAAAGGTGGGGATTGCCGAGATTAATTGAGTGCGTGGCCACCCACCACCCTACGCCACCCATGCAGATGGTATGTGTCACGAATGAATAATGTGATTTATGCTAGATTAATGACTGATTTTCTATTTACGGCTAATAGTTGCTATATACGGCATGGTCGCGCCCTTGATGAATAGAGATGAGCCCTTGTTTAATTAAATAGTTCCTTTGCTAACGCTGGGTTTAATCAATATAGATTGCATATAGACAAAGGCGGGATACATGGGAGTATAGAACCAAGGCATCCACACGTGCATATGCCACACCAAGGAACCGACCGAGTCTATTCCGGACAACGTCCTTCGACTTTTATTTGCCCATGCGCTTACGGCCCGCGATGACTCCCTTCGCGAATGAGCTCAGCTCGGTCCGCAATTCGAAGACTATATGCTGCAACATCTTGAACTCATATGGAAGATATGTCCAGGTTAATAGTCTCGACCTGACTATCGAGCTTTCAACGACTGGCCGATCTCACGTATAGGTCCCTCTGATCGAGGTAAGATGATTATAAAAGGATCCCTGATCGTCGCTGCGTTGGTTCCCTTTGTGCTGAGCCAGCGCACGGCAACTCTCGGCCTCGCGAACGGTTATCTCAGTCTCGATATTGGATCGTCTACGAGTGTGCGAATCGTGAAGGACGCTCAGGTGCTCGCCTCGTTTCAACCCAGTTCATCGTTTGACTTTGCCCCATTCGATAAATTGTCTCAGCGGCAATACGATGGGTATGTATTCAACTTAGCCAATCGCGAGCGCGTGTCCATCACTGAAAAACACGTTGTGCTAGGAATTACCACACCGGCGACATCGCTCTCCGCATTCGGCCAGTAGGAACCACGGCCTGGTCCTCGGGAGACTCTGCTGTGGCGCGTAAACCTGTCACTGCGCTAGCGGTATCGGGCACGACCCTGGCCTCTGCAAACCTGTCCCCCACGCTGCCTACCGTAATCACGTCATACCTCGATGTTACTCGTTCATGGGTCCGTTCATCGACAGGCGTCCTTGGTCTACGATTCGCGCTGCGCAACAAAGGAACGACCGCGATTGAAGTTGGCTCACTCGAGTTTCCTATCACATTCAACTCGATATTTACCGACCGGACCGCGGCGGCTACGAACCAAGGTTGCTCGCTCGCCGACCCGTACGTTGGTCTGGACGCTGGCTTTGTCCGTGTTGTTCCGTTGAGCGGGACCGGGCCCGTGCTTCTCGTTGTCCCAGGCGCAGGCACGACGAACAAGACTGCCTTTGAGGCTTGGCGGTTCTTGCCCGAGAACTCGGGTTCGACTGGGAACGCGCCCTACTACCAGAGTCAGACGTTCGAGGGATATTACTCTTGGCAGGTTCATTCCAAGGCGTATGCTGAGTCTGAATGGAAGAACGTACCGGGTGGGCCCTGGAACGCGCCTTCAAGCGTGACTATCCAGCCTGGCGAAACCAAGCAATATGCGCTCGACCTCATACTTGCCGACGGTGTTCGCACTATCGACGACCGACTTAGCCAGGCCGGCCGCCCTGTCGCGTATGGAATTCCCGGATACATTCTTCCCGCCGATACTCCAGGAAAGCTTTTCCTCAAACACACTGCGGCAGTCAGCAGCCTGTCGGTTACTCCCACCGGTGCCTTGACGTGGGCGACCAACTCCGAAGGGAAGAACGGATGGACTGGCTATACTATCACTCCCAAAACGTGGGGTCGCTCTCGTCTCACGATCACCTACGCCGACGGTTTGACCCAGACTGTTCATTATCACATTTCGCACGCGGCTGTCCAAACAGTTACCGAACTTGGAAACTTCCTGACGACCAAACAATGGTTCGAAGACTCCTCCGATCCATTCGGGCGCTCACCGTCGATTATCACCTACGACCGCGAAGTCAACGCGCTTGTGCTTCAAGACCCGCGTGTGTGGATTGCGGGTTTGAGCGATGAGGGCGGAGTCGGCGCCTGGTTGGCCGCCGCCATGAAGAACGCATTTTTACCGGTTGCGACCGAGGTCGCGAAACTCGAGCGATTTGTCGCCGAGACCGTATGGGGAGATTTGCAGTACACGAGTGGTTCGAATATGTACGGCGTCAAGAAGAGCGTGTTCTTCTACGAGCCGGCGCAGGTTCCTGGGTACAAGTACGGCACTTCGCTTAGCTGGGGAAATTGGTACGTATTTGTGGTGCTCTTCGTTTACTCTTCGAAATTGATGAACGTTGTCCCTAGGTGGTCCTGGAACAAAGCAAATGCGAATGCTGTAGATCGGGCATATGATTACGTCCACGTCACAGCCCTCTACTGGGCCATGTATCGTATCGGCCGAAACTATCCTGGAACGCTCAAGACTCAGACTTGGCAATGGTATCTCTCGCAGGCCCTGAACACCGTGCTCTTCGCAACCAACGGCCGAGTTGGGTATGCAGATGTCGGTCTTATGGGTGAAACAGTGTTCTACTATCTTTTGGACGATTTGAAGAGGGAAGGGCAGACTGCAAACGCGACGACGCTCGAAGCTAGGATGAAGACTCGTGCGACTCGATGGAGCGGGCAGCCGTATCCATTCGGTAGCGAGGTGGGTAAATGCGCATCAAAAAATCATGTTATATACTAACTTAGATCCCAGATGGCTTGGGACTCGACAGGGCAAGAGGGAGTATATGCATGGTACGAAAGCAAAATCTCCGAGGTTTCTCCGTCTTGTTCCTGATCGATCAATCTAGGTCGCGGTACTTTGGTTATACCTCGACGGCTACTAACACGGTAAACTCTATCTTGGGATATATGCCGACTGTGCCTCACTGGGGATGGAACGGCAATGCCAGGAGGTTTGTGGTTCTTACGTTATTGATAGGAGTGAGCTAACATACGGCTCAATTCAGGTACTGGGATATGATCTACGGAGCAAAACTCCAACGCATCGAAAGGCAGCTCCACCACTACGGCAGCGGTCTCAACTCGTTACCCCTCATCACAGAGTTCATGTCGCGCCCAACCGATTACTATCTCCTCCAAGTCGGCTACGGCGGCCTCAGTGGACCTATCTCCAACATCGATCAAGAAGGCTTTGCTTCCGCAGCGTTCCATTCGTTCCCCGACACACTAAAATGGGACGCATATAGCGGCGACTATGGTCCAAATTTCCTCGGTCACGCTCTCAATACCGGTGCTTTCCTCATCAACCACCCGAACTTTGGCTGGCAGGCATTCGGTGGACTTGTTACCAAGGCGGATTCGACGTCGATTGCATTCAATGCTCGCGATACTTTCCGCCGACGGGTGTATATCGCGCCACTCGGTGTTTTGCTCACGCTCGACGCGGGGGCGTTTGATACCGTCGAGTACACGATCGCTAGCAAGAGTGTCTTATTGAACATTATTTCTGCGGCTGCCGGGATCCAGGCTACCCAGGGACGACTGCTCATTTCTCAGCCTGCTACTGTTTCGGGTGTGGGTACTATCGTACCAAGTACGACTTACACAAAGGATGCTGGAGCTTACGTGATTCCGTTCACAAGCGGAAAGGCGAGCGTTACGGTGCGCTCGAACTGAAATAGGCTGCTTGTATCACGGCAGTTGGTCAGATCGTTTTAACCTGGTTGGAGATATTTGACTCTGCTCTATACTATTGTCGAGTATCTAGTTTAGATGAAAATTGACGTTTGGTGAATGTAGTTCGTCTGGCTGAATATGTAAACGTTTCCGGTAAATCCTGTTAAGAGTGTGAGTTACATGTAACCGGAGCTATAGGCATAGACTAACAATGTCTCACAGAGTAAGAAGACACGAATCAGCATGTTCTTGAGTCGAAAATCGCTCAGTAGGTGTGTAGAAGGTCAATTGGGAGTGCCAGTTGACCAAGCCGGTTCGAGTCGGAGCGGCTCACAACATCATAGACCTCAGCAACTAATAAGTTAAATGAACCATAAGTTGGTCGTGAAATTTCAACAACATACCGTATAATATCCTGCTCCGTCCAATTGTACCAGAATATATGCGCCGCAAAAGTAGTTGGGTATTGATTCAGCATGCAAGTTGAGACCGAGGCTTTCCGAATCTGCGTCGCCGCTGGCAAAGACTGAGACTTGGCCAAACCAAAAATACATACCAATCTAACTCCCCCAAAGTAGTACATTTTGTTGATTTTGGGCGGGTTGAGCGTGACAATGCCGTCGAAGTGCAACTGCGTCCCCTTGTAGGTTGAGAAGTCAGAGTCTCCACGTGAGCAACTAAGCATGCGACGAAGTTTCGGTGCACGCATTACCTGGCCGACAGTTCTACTTCTCCTTGGCATGATGTGCGGGGAAACGTTCGTCTGACGAGGTAGGCTTGGCGGAGCATCTGCTGTGTTCTTTCGCTACTTTGAGTCGCCAAGTGGATTACCTAATCCATGAATACCTCGTCACTCGCTCATCTGTAGACGAGGAAGATTACTAAATCGTCCTTTGCGGAGTAACAGCTCAGGCGCTTGTCTAGGAATTGCCGATCGAGCATCAAGTGACTGTCATCTTGGTTTCTCCACTACACGGCAGCGGCCCGCCGTGGTGAGCGACGGTTCACGGTGCCTTCGCGCAGAATCGACAGACAAGGCGGACCGCTCACGGAGTGACCGTGGTAGACTCAAGCGGTCCGGGCTGTGAATAGAGTCAAGCGTGGCACAGAGTATAAAAGAACAAGCGCAGCTCAGCTCAAGTCAACCAAGTGCTCCAGCTCACTTACTTCTCCTTGTTGCGTCTCTACGAGTTCACCATGTTCGCTGTTCCCTACGTCGCTCTCGCTGCGCTCGC
>WSLO01000569.1:0-14744 GCA_019677385.1 Ceratobasidium sp. 392 | reverse complement strand
TTTGAGGCACAAGGTCTGAATGCAGATGACCGTTACCTCATTGAGTTCATGGCAGAACAAGAAGTCGGCCATGCTCGGGCGTTGGGTAACTTGTTGGGTGGACGTAAGTTCCTCAGTCTACCATCGCTACCAACTTATTCACGTCCTACTATTGTCAGCCGAGAACGCTTCTAAATCATGCAACTATACTTATCCCTTCGAGACCGTTGGCGAGTTTGTCGACTTTTGCCAGAAGGTACATAAGATTGAGAACGTGCTTATCGCCCCACTAATCAGTTTCGTTCAGTTAACCCGATGGGGCGAGTCAGGCGTTTATGGATTCTTGCCCCATCTCGATTCTCGTCCTAGCGCTCAAATTCTTCTGCAATCTATTACTACTGAGGTACCTTTACAGCAGATTTCCTAGCTGCAACAAGCTAACTCCTTTAATTATCCAGGCCCGTCAGCAAATGATCTTCCGCCAATTCGAGGGACTTTTCCCTATGGCAGTCTGGTTCGAGACTGGCATCACCCAGTCAATGGCGTGGACATTGCTCGCTCCTTACCTGGAGTCTTGCCCGAAGGAGAATCCCAAGATTAAATGGCGGAATTTTCCGGCCCTGACCATCACGGTAAGATAGCTACGATCATCAAGTATTGCGACTCTCACTGAGCCCTATTAATAGAACAACCCCAACGGAACCGACCCGAACTACAAAGCTGCCATTGCCAACACGCGTCCCAAGCTCTCCGAGCCAGGTCGTACCGTGAACTTCAAGTGGGAGGATCCTGGAAAGAAGGTCGGACCCAAGAACTTTGATTATGTGACTGCGACGGCTGTCGCTGGCAAGGGCAAGGTTAGTCTCCTTTTCAATTATTCGCTTTATTTAGCCTTGGGCTCTAACGTAATGATGTGATAGTACGCTGCGTGGATCAGCCAGTACAACGTCACGTACACCGAGTTGGAGAACATCGACGGCAACTCTGCGTCTACGAAGCAGCCAGATACCTTAGTGTACAAGGATCTTGGCGACCCACAGGTCAACGGTAAGCCCTATATGCACTGTAACTCCGATACCATTGCTAACCCACTCATATTAGATACGATGTTTATTGCGATTACTGATACGAACCTTTACGTGACGCCGGCGAACCTTTCGTTGGTCGACAATCACATTGTTGCTGGTCCCGCTATGTATCAGGCCTACTAAGCGTGACGCCTGATGTTGTTCAAAACAGCGTGCATATATTATTTCTCTCTTAATTCTTGCCTTGTATGCTCGGACATTTGGCCTGACATGGACCCTAGCTGATTGTTTGTACATAACGTTCGTGATAGTATGAATGAATTGTGATGAACTTGAACGTGTTTATTTCGCAGTCTCTCTACTCGAATTTTCCGAACCATGCGGCCACTAGGCAATTACGGTCTGCGCCGCTGGTTGTGGTGTTGAATGGTAACGAATTTGCCGGGCTGTTTTGACAACATCCTGTATCGTGGCTAAGCTAGGCAAAAAGTGTGCCGCGCCCATCAGTCACCAAGTCGATGCCAAGCTTGAAACAAATTATCAAGAAAAGCGCCGCGTTTGTATCTCCCGTTGCTGCTGCTTGGAGAGACTCGATTTGAAGGGCTTCCACTGTACAGTAGTAGGAGAAAATAAGCACGGTGTGTCAAGACTTGAGTGCCAATAAAGCTGGTAGCGTAACCAGTGAAACGGGAAACATCTAAACCAGGGCGCGAAAACTCCCTACTGTGCGCGCGCCTCTTAGGAGCCCAGATTACCGGAATTTCTGGTGAGCGTTTCCCCCTACACTGGTTGGAAATCCCTGATGATGGAGCCTAATTTGCCCGAAATCGGATCAGCCACAGACTCTGGTCTTACCATTACTGCCATAGCAGCCCAAAAATCACTGGCACGAATTGACCCGAAATGCCCGATTTTGGCCAAGCCGGCCCGAAATGCAAACCTGGCACTGGAAATTCCGGAGACCCGGCCCTACCAGAGCGCGCGTGGCTATGGCGCCGTGATGGTGGTTGTCTTGACTCCTCCTCATCACACAAATGACCGTAGGACACACTTGAAATTCATGGCGCTTTCTGGACGAAATTACAAATTCCGGTCCAAGACCTGATAACTGTACAGTACCAGCGTATTTAACCCGTTACACTCTTCCCGTTTTCGATCCTCAGCTTGAATTCTCTCCTCCGTTCGCTCATTTTTTGCCATGTCTTCGCTGCTTCTCCTGTCTCTCCTCCTCTGCCTTTTTCCCTTCTTCTATCTTCCTTCTTGCCAGCTGCTGTCTTATCCTGGCTTTCTGCTTCCATACCCTCTCCTCCTGCCTCCTTTCCTCTGCCCACCTCCTCTCCTCCTCTTCACGTTTTGTCTCTTCTTCACATCTCCTCTCCTCTTCGAGTCTCCTGTCTTTTTCAAGCCTCCTCTCCTTTTCACGTTTCTGCTCCTCCTCCCGTTGCGCTTGGTGTGTTGGGTGGAGAAACTGTGTTCTGAACTGCTCGCGCGTAGAAGATTCCCATGTATCATGTACAAGGGAAGTACCCAATCCGTCGTCCATTCCTTGAAATATCGGCGCCATACAGTCAAAAAGCACGAGACTAAAGGTGTGCGAAACGGCCTTGGAGAGATTATTCTTAGTACTCAGGCAGCACACTGTATCATGGACTTACTATTATTTGATGCGGGCTAGTATTACAGAGATTTAGTAGCCTTCGGAAGTGAGCCATATCCACAGGACAATTGGCAGATACGAGTTGCCCTACGACAAGATCGTTGACTGACATCAACTCGCCTTGGCTAGTAGATATTTTGATTGTATCGGCACCTCGCGGCTTCATGCGAGCTGGCACCTCAACCGACCCTAGTCGAATCCAAGCACAGTTTGATCCCGCCGTGATATTAGTGTTTGTGATTTCGGCCAATGCGTAATAGAATTCTTCGGCCAAATTTGAACTTTGTCGGCAAAGAATAATCTTGCAGATCCCACCATGGTACTCTGCTTCACAGAAGGCGCTGATACTAGTTTCTTCATCCTAAACAATAGCACAATCGTAGTCTTTAGCTAGCAGATCTCGATTAGATAAGGGTCGCTTACTTGAATAAACATTGAGTAACCCGTCGTAAGTAACCCAAGCTATTACGGGATGTGTTAGCTTTTGCAAAGGTTGCAACTGTTCAAAAGAACTTACCTCATGTTCCATTTGAGCAGCCCGTGGACGACCGGTGCTCTCCCAGCTCCAGGAGGTATCCAGTAGATCTCGAAACCATTGCTTATCATGGGCTTGAATAGCCTCATCATTTAGCGAAGGACGGCGTTTATGGATTACAACCTCGATTGGCACCGCTATATCAATAATGCCTGCATATGGTACTTGGCCAGTTACCGCTTCCTATAGCGCAATAACCGTTCACGTGAGCTTTAACTCAGCCTCAGCAAACAAAAACGAGCAAACATACATATATAGTCTATAGAGCACTCATCAATGAGCTCGTAACTAGGGGTTGGGTACAACGCAACTGACCATTCCTAGGGCATACACATCAGCTTGTTTGCTAGCTGGTGATGATTGGCTCAGTATCTCGGGTGCCTGACGAGAATCTAAGGTTACTTGGTCAAAATATGGGAGTGTGATTAGGGCTTACCGCCCATCGCATTGAGTATACCGCGCTGGAGCTGGTTGTGAAACGTACACTCTGCTCTTTCAGCTTGGTGTTACCAAAATCGGCAATTTTAGGGGCCCCAGTCTCAGAGACTAGGACGTTTGACTGGACAGTTATAGGTTATGAAGAGGTTTCACGAGATGAGAAATCTTGCCTACGCATTTCAAGTCACCGTGAACCTATTGCTGGGGTTAGCTAAACATCGTTTGATAAGACTTAGAACCTACAATATCATGCCTGTGAAGGTATGCGAGCCCTCTAGTAACTTGCAAACACTAGCGTATCCGATAAATGAGTGAGATTTGGAAAGCGTGGTTTTACTCACCAGCTCCAGTCGCTTAGCCTGCGGGTTTTTGAGGATGTACTCAATAAGTGTCCCATTTACCATCCACGGGGAGACCATAGCCAGTCGACCGCGGTACAGAGCAAGTCCAATTAAGCCGAGTACGTTTTCGTGTCTGCATTTTGACCAAGTATGAATTTCGCGCGCTACGAACTTGGCAGAGCTTCGGTTCCCAGTTCATTCAAGAAATTACGAAGGAGACACACCTTCAACTCTCGTGCGTTCCTTGGGTCCTCGACTCGATGTCTAGCACATTTGATTGCGACTTTGGCGCTATCCTTTAATTGACCCTGGTATATGTCTCCGAACCCTCCTCCATGAGTAGGGCGCTTAGTTACATTGCCAAGATCCAACTCCGATGTAATGTTTGAACAGCCGTTTTCCACGAGTATGTGCACCACGTCAAACAGCGACTTGAGTGGCTGGCTCAGATATTGTTGCTATACTTTTGAAATAGATGAATGCCTACTAAGGAATTCTGTGTAGATACGACTGTCACGCCGTTAGACGATGATGCCATGGCAAAATATAGCGCAGGCAGATGAGTATTTGTGGGCTGCTACCCGAGGCGTGATGCCGAGAGTCTAACAGCAATGAGAGAGTGATTGTGAAAGGATCAAGACGGGAGTGGTGGTCAAGGGGATTGAGGTGAATAGGCGCCGAATACTTATAAACGGACCCGAGGCCGAGACTCATCAAGATGCAGCAGCCTAGGCTCGTGACCGGCCGTCGCCGTGAGTTGTCCTGCCATTTCAGGATGATACCCCATGATTAAGGTCACGAGGAGATCGGTCAAAGCAAAGACAAAACGAGGCGCAGGACAGCTCACGACGACTGGGACAGACGCTGACCTATGCCTCACTGGTTCAATTTTAATCCCATTTCTCGCCACCCGGCCACTCACGCCTGATTAATTTGCTATACAAATGAGACGAAAATAAAAGTGTAAAAAAAAAAAACTGCGACACGGCGCATCAGCAGATGCGGTTTTTGCTTCTAAAGTACTTTTTAAGGCTTTGCCAGTTGGACTTGCCTTGAAAGGTTCTTTTAAAGATTCTAGATACTTAGAAGTGCTTTAAAGCACTTTTCAAACATGACACGAGAGCACTTAAGCGCTTGTTCAAGACATACATGGCTTGCGAAGGTCATCAAAAGGCATGTATCTTACCTTCATGAGCCTTTATACCTAACTAGTAGCTTGGCTTCACACCCACTCTCAAGTGTACTCATATACATAATACTACACATATCACCCGTCAATTGCAATTCTAGTTTGAGATTAAACACATGTTCCTCGAATTAACGCATATATTGACCAGAACGGCGCATATATGACTAGAATGGGCATTCATGGGTGAAAAGGGCATAAATTGACTGACAGAGTCCCAGAATTAACAGGAACACGCATATAATACTAATCTGTAGCATATATACACGAAATTTGTAGATAGTAAGATGAGCAGCTGACGCGGCGTTGGCGTTGCCTCGCCCTTGAGGTTGTTAGGCGTGTCTAAGGAGGATGGGTCATAGGCCCCTTCTATAAACTGAATGTGTGTTGAGGCGGTCAAGTCAGCGTCGGTCACGCCGAGATCATGCCGGGCTGGTCGGGTCGGAAAGCACGGCATGTACCGGTCTTACGCCGGTGTGTTCGGGATCGCTAGACGTGCAATGCGTGTCTAGTGCGCTCAGCATTGGTTTGAAAGTTTGAACACATCACTGGCTGTTCGTGGAGCCAAGGGAGTTGGGCGTATATTGCTTTAAAACTGTCGGCATGGGCACATGGTATGTGGCGGGTGAGCGGAGCTAGTTGATTCAAACAGCGGCGCATGTCGGTATGAAACCGGTATGTCGGACAGAACCGGTGTGTATAGCGTGCTCCAGGGCCGTAAGCCTTGCCTGGACTGTGAATGAAAAATCCGCACGTACCATGTCCGAGGCGTCGCACCGACACCGGATGTGAATGAGGCTCAAATTCCGCAGTCTCTGTGCGGATATTGAGCTTGGTTATTTATTTAAATTTATTTTGGATCAGATGTTTATTGTTGTTTCGAGGCGTGGCCCTATGGTGCGGCAGTGCATGCGATCCAGTATACAAAAGACAGCATAGAGAAAAGGGAGCGGAAAATAAAGGCAACAGACTTAGCTCGGATCTATAAGCACCAAATTGCAAATCGCTTGCGCTAAAGTAGTTGAGGCCGCTCTTAAACTTGTAGATGAGTCCATAAGCAGAGTCCCTGATACTGAGTAAAGTTCTGTGATGAAAGGCTTACATACAGTGGAGCCAGTTGCATTTCGGTCGCGCAACCTTGAAATTGTTAGCGCTTACCGGTCGCAAATTTCAAATTCCGCCCTTCCCTAAGGTCCCTATTAGGTACTGTACCAGCAAGCAAGGTGCACGGCCCGGTTACGGGCCTTCATCTCAGTTACTTACCGTTACTAGTAAGTAAGCGTAAGTAACCGGAAAACTAGACTCGAGAAATTTGTTCGCGCACTCTATCTTGAAAGCAACGACGTAAAATGGCTGAGCATATAAGAGTCCGATGCCATGTGTACAGGAATATTCAGATGCTCTGCTGTCCAATATATTTACAAGTGACCTTTGTAAGGCCGATCAGGCCTCAATTATTTAAATGCTCCGTAAACCGATCCTTGATATCCTGGCGGAGAAATTGCTTCCGTTGGTCATGAATCAGAAAACTATTTCTCCCCACATCAACTTCCTGGAAGAACTGCTTCATGCAATGAAAAACCGCCAGGCAGAAGGTCCTTGAATCGCCCTGGGATTGTTTGCGACCACGTAAGTATCTTGGTTCGCAGCGTCAGCTAGGTTTTGGCCGAAACTCACATCGTTCTGTCCGGAGGACGAATTCCAAACATTAAGTAAACGAGTAAAGGTGCTTAAATCCACAAGACGACCAGTGGATACAAGCCGCCCTACAATACGATCTTTAACCAACATCGACTGTTGTTGGCTTGAGAAAGTGTATGCAGTGTTCCCCAGTAGTATCCACAGCGATTTGTTCTCTCGTGAGGGGACCGGGATTCTTGTTTCCACAATAATATGTGAGCGGCAAGGCGAGACCTTGGAGTAATTTATTCCTTGTTCCAGGAAAATCATCTGTTGGATCGGGCCGCGGTATTTTCGTTCGCAGAACGCGGTAAAACTGAATTCTTCACCCTAGCCCACAGAGTGATTATGTTGCAGTTCAGCTAATTGAACGA
Source organism: Ceratobasidium sp. 392 (assembly GCA_019677385.1). Taxonomy (NCBI): domain Eukaryota; kingdom Fungi; phylum Basidiomycota; class Agaricomycetes; order Cantharellales; family Ceratobasidiaceae; genus Ceratobasidium; species Ceratobasidium sp. 392. Next base: position 7,526 of record WSLO01000569.1, on the reverse strand, counting down.
AGCTGCGGTTGAGTGCGGGACTTCTTACCTCAATGAATATCGGGATCCCATATGCAATCGAATACAGCTAAGGCCAGTGGATATCACTCCGGGTTCTTACAATACTCTATGGGACGTACGTGTGACTATACTTCAGCAACTTGCGGTCGGTCAGAACTTTCCCACCTCCAGCACCTATTGAGCAACTCCCGAAGCCCTTCTTGGTTGTTGACCTGAGCCAGTTCGCTATCCCAAGAAGGAAGCCGCTTATGAAATACGACTTCCATAGCGACTGCCATATCGGATTTGTCCGCATATGGTACCTGGCCAGCGACCGTTTCCTATAATACAATCGTTATCTGCATTAGTCGGACCAAGGTGAACCAGCACTCAAACATATATAGTCTGCGTATCCTTCGTCAGCAATTCTTCAATCAACACATTTCTAGGAGCCAACTGACCATTCCGAGTGCGTATATGTCAGCTTCTGTACTGCACGGTGATTGTGCCAGTATTTCGGGCGCCTGCTAGGATATGAGTCGATTTGCACAAGAGAAAACAAATGTTTCATACTGCCCAGCGTACGGAACACATCACGCTGGTCCTGGTTGTGAATCGTAGGCTTTGTTCTTTCAGCTTGGTGTTGCCGAAGTCCGCGAGTTTGGGAACGCCGAGGTCAGAGACTAGCACGTTAGCCTAAATGGGCAGGTTTTTAACATGATAGAAGATAAACGACAAGGAGAGCCCATCTTACGCCTTTCAGATCCCCGTGGACCTTGTGTCGCGGTAAGTTACAATCATACACTGGTGTCAGGAGCTCACAATGTCATGCCCATGAAGATAAGCGAGTCCGTTGGCAACTTGAATGCACTACACACCCTACGTCAATTACAGAATCAGACTCGACTTAAGTATCATGCCCACCAAAGCGAGCCGTTCGACATCTGGATAATTCGTTATATACTCTGGTAATGTCCCATTTTCCATCCATGGAGAGACTATAGCGAGTCGCTCATCATACGTCGCAAGTCCAAACAAAGCAAGCACGTTCTCATGGTTGCATTTTGACCACGAGTGTATCTCGCGTGCTACGCACTGTGCGCCTTTTTATCTTTCGGTCCCGGAAAAGATAACAGAAAGACTTGCCTTTAGCTCTCGGGCACTTTGCTCGGCCTCAACATGGTACCTGGCGCATTTGATTGCAACTTTCGTTCCGTCCCACAATTTGCCTTGATATACGTCCCCGAATCCTCCAGTATGAGTCGGAAATTCGCTGATGCTGTCTGGATTAATCATCGACGTAACATTCGAGCAATCATGGTCCGCGAGTACTTGAGCAACATCTAGCAGGGACTACACTGGACCGCTCAGGAACCGCATTTATGGATTTGCTTAAAGATGTTTACACACCAAAACATTATTCATCGAAGTGATTGTTGTGTCGTTTGATTGCGATGCCATGTCAGGGAAGCTTCAAAGATTATATGGTATTTTTGGTCGCTTGCGTTGTGAAGGGTTGAAAGTTAAATACACGGGCTCGTTGCGTCTGGGTGGCCGCGAGGGTAAACACGAGGCGTTATCCACGGAGTAGACTTGTGCATGAGCGCCGCCTCACGGTCTATACCTTCCTAACCGAAACCCCGAAATCATTTTCAGGTTATGACGCCATCTGCTCATCTTATCCTATCGGATCGAGCAATCAGCGAGGCATATCCATCCTCCAACTAACTTTTAATCTATATTATAGTGGGGTATATGTCCTTGCATCATCCAATTTCGTTTGTCCCTTCCCGCCACGCCGAATGCGAGCACGAAGCCCAAATAGGGCACAGTGGCAAGTGTGGATCGTCAGAATGCAGTGTTAAAAGATTTCGACATTTGGCGAACATTTGACGGTCAGAAACGCTTGAACACTGAAACAGCCCAAAAGCGTGAGTAGATCAATCCTCTGCATCGACACGTGTTGCGGGTTTCCGACCAATCAGATGGCATCTATGTCAGTATGTGACAGCGTGACTCGCGCTCACCACTATCGTTGGTCCGAGACAGAGACGCTAAAATCGCAAGCCGGAAATCGTCTCGTGGCACCATGGAGCCGTCTCGTAAATGCACGTGGCGGGCAGTGCGAGGCGATGTCTCCGCAGCAGGCGGTGGCTGAAATTTCTAGTCAGGCAACTAAACGGCACCATGAGGCATCAGGACACAGCCATGCACCACGAGATAGCCACTCTGAGCTGCCACAACTGCGTGGTGACAATCGAAGTCCCAGCGAGAACTTAGCACCACTTAAGATGCGGATAGCAAAAAATGACCGTAGCAGAACACATCTGATCTATTAGGCACGTAGCTTCGCGCGGTTGGGTGTGTTGCCTGTAACTTTGGAACTGGCAGGTATGCGGTTTACAAAATTTCATTTTTAGTTTAGTTTGTTGTTCAGCGAGACTACGGTCGCATAAATACAATAGATGAGACAATAAATAGAGTACGTCGGCGGCCTTCTGTTCTTCATTTGGTTTGCCTATAATAGGCCGCTGGCTTCTAAATGCCGCTTCTACTATGCTAGCCCTGTCCGTGAAGGCACTCTAACTTCCCATGTCCGAATCCTCTGATTTTACAGCAAGCTATCAGTAGGCCAGGAATGATCAGTAAACCCCCCACAATGTGTGATAACGTCTGATTCGCCATTTGCAGCTAATTGAACTCGCATATGGCGAGCTTTTCAGTTCTACCGGTCTTTTTCAGCTCCTTTCTCCTCTTGATAAGCGTTGGAATGAAGCACTTGGACGGTAAGAAGTGCTTGCATGATATCTCATACCAGTATTATTTTACTGCATTTCCTTCAAAAAAAAGAAACAGCGGTTTTGTGATTTGTATACATTCGTTGGCGAAGTTCTTCAGGCAACGGGGCTGTTCTAATCACATGACCTGGCATGCGGATGCCATGCTTTGATTTTCGCTGAGGTAAGGCGAGATGATACGGCTTACCAATCCGTATCGGACTGTCCCGTTGAAGTCTCAAACCAACACTACTCACCACACCTTGATTTTGATTTTTCTTCGTTTATAAAGCTTCTGTAATGACACTATGCGAGCATACAGTAATTTTTGTGCCTTGGCTCGTTGGAGCACAGAAGATGAAGCAAAAACAGCTTGCGCAAAAGAAGCCTGTCACGAATGACCACCATATTTTGAACCAAGTTTCCCCTGTGGAGACCTCACAAGCCTGCAGGGACTGAAAAGTGATATATTAGGCTATAAGTCGACCACGGATGATTAATGTACAACGGCTTCTCAAATGGCACTTTGTTTGAGGGACGATGCGGACTGCGAGTCGATTAAATTTCGTGGATTGTGTCGCGCAAAGCTGTTGGAGAGTCCTTCAAGCAAAATCCAGAGCTAGAAATGAGCAAAAATGACCATCATGTGCGCTTGAGATATTTCAATGTGTATTCATACTTTCAGGATATTCACGATGAAACTGGTTGAATATTATCGACGGCGATGCAAGGAATGATCCTGATGCAAGGTCATGTACATCACTGTAGTCTGCAGTGGAGGAGCTCAGAACGCTAATGTGTGCTGCTTTATTTGCTCCCTAGAGTGAAATTGGATAACCCGCAAAGACAACATAAATACATTAGACTATAACTGTGAATATATGCTCCAAAGAATCGACAGCTTCGAGTATTCGGAACGACGACAAGTGTGGTACCTTACGACTCCGTGAAGGTGACAAAGAAGGGGGGATACGCTCCAGTGCAGACCTGAGGAAGTTGTAGGACCGGAAATAAATATATGCTTTCTATAGATGTTTCATATGGGCTGGTCCCATTTTGCTGTGGAACATGACCGATATGTCTTGCTAGTTGAGATTCTTCAGTATCTTTTAGCTTGCGTTGGCATATAATCAGCCAAGAAACGCCCCCAGCTCGTACGCACAGCACGCTTCAATGGATCATGACGCGCTCGCACCTGCATCGTAACGATACAGGTTTAATTGAACGAGTAACGCGCCTGAAGAACCGGTAATGCATACTATGTGCAGTGCTAACAATCACTTGATTCATTTCGCAAGAACACCGTTTTCAGCTTCTCGGAGTCTCCGCAGTGGTACTGTACAGGATGAACGTGCCGACCTCGGCATCCGGATGTATTTATGGCTTGGAATCAATCACGCCTGAACAAGGAAGCTGTGTTGAGACTCTGATTTGCCCGAACACTGTTGATCAGTCATTTTCTTGATCTGGTGAAGAATGTCGAAGAGCAGCCAGTATTTCAAGTTCCGGTCTCTCTCGTATGTGTAGGTTTACACAGCGTACCAAGTGGTGTGAAACAGTGCTTCTATTTGTTACGCTAGAAGCGATGCCGTTTTGGTCGTGGATTATTGTGCTATACCGTGGCGGGGTAGCTCGTTGCCTTCTGGCCGGTTGCGACAGCTACGCTGCTGAAAGTAGTTCAGCATGCACTGCTTTGCCAACGTAACGTGAGTATTTCTGCACTTATATAAAATCCGTATTGTCTGAGAATGGTGGTCACTCAATCTCCAATGCATCTCTCACATTCCGTTTCTCTAGGCGTTGCATTTGCCACTGTGGCTGCCGCCAATCCTCTTGCCCTACCTCCCGGCTTCCACCGGTTTGCTTCCCGCTCCAAGGACATTGTCTGGGGAGATTGTGAGTCTGGAAATAGTACTAATCGGCAATGCGGTCGTTTCGAGGTGCCTCTCGACTACTTGAACTCGACCGCTGGAAAGGCATCACTGGCAGTAGCACGATATCCTGCCACGGCGCAGCCCAAGCTTGGGACTCTGTTTCTCAATCCTGGAGGTCCGGGTAAGCGTAATCTGCGGTTACTTATTTTGGTCACTCGTTGAATCATTATATCAGGTGGCAGCGGTGTTGAGCTGATTTTGGGCAGGGGAGCAGAGGTCATCAGCTTGTACGGCAACGGACAATACGACCTCGTCAGTGAGTAGATTACTCTTCCTTTTCTATTGCTATACTTGAGCTCATCCGCCGAACGCAGGTTGGGATCCTCGTGGTGTCGGCCAGACCCATCCAAGAGCCGACTGCTTCGCGACAGGAGCGGAGGAGAAGGCCTTCTGGAATGGCACCGTCCCAGAAGCTGGCTTAGAAGCCCGGGGAAACTTCACCGATCAGGCCGACTTGGACGCGTTTTACGCCCAGGCGCCAGAAGTCGACAGGTTACTAGTCGAGCTTGGACAAAAGTGTTTGCAGTACAGCCAGGATACCTTTCAATACGTTGGGACGGCAGCTGCCGTACGAGATATGGTGGCACTGCATGACTACTTGGAGGGGCCGGATAAGCCCGTAGATTACTGGGGGTTCTCGTAAGTGTGGCTCAGCAAGGCGATTCGGCTCTATTACTAACAGTATTGGAACAGGTATGGAACCGTGATCGGGAGTTACTTCGTTGGCAGTACGAGTTCAATTTCGGCTATGTGGTACCTCTTCTCACGTGTTTGCCAAACCAGTGTTCCCCGACCGTGTCGGTCGCGTCATTATCGATGGAGTTGTAGATCCCGTATACTGGGCAAATAGACCCCCTCATGAGGTACGCGGTTATTCCGCCTTGAAAGTTCTTATTATTGAAATTGGTATAGTTTTGGGCTAGGACTACTGAGTCTGCTGACGAAGCTCTTGATGGCTTCGCTCAAGCCTGTGCCTTGGCCGGCCCCAATAATTGCGCAATTGCATCTCAGAATTCGACAGCCGACAGTTTGAGGGCTGATATTCGAAACTTAATTGACGTATGCTTAGGTTCCTCTTTATTCCGCTTGATCAATACTCAAACTTACATTTCGTAGCTGGCATATGACTATAAGAAGGCTGTTGGTCCTAGCGCCAAGTATGGGTCGGCCAATCTCCGAGGTAAGAATTTCCAAAGGCTTTAGCTTTTTGAATCTTAACGCTCCTTTCATAGACATGCTTTTCAACGGGATGTACTCACCGACTGAATGGCCCGAGCTAGCCAAAAACCTCTCGGACATTCACAACTTCATCGTCACGAACATGCATTCTAATGGCAACCCTGTCAACTCATCGACCTCTAGTAATTCCTCAACAAAACGAGCGATCGATCTCCCAGTATCCCGTCGAAGCCCTCTTGTTCCACTAACCCGCCGCCAAAACCCAACCAACAACTCCGATCCAGCACCGGATTATGCATTCCAAGCCGTGACGTGCGCTGACGCGATCGATGCGGGAAATGTGACGACTGAAATGGTGTTTGATGAATTGGTACGGGTGACCAGGGACGTAAGCCCAATGTGTGAGTAACATCATTTTTGCTGTACGATCGCTGAACTAATATGAGTGAATAGTCGGACCGATGTGGGGCGTTGTACGAACGTTTTTCTCCCGCATACACCCACATCACGCTAATGTATCATTGGATTTATAGTCAAGCTTCTATTGTCATCGATGGCCAGTTCGTGCAGTTGAGCGGTATACTGGGCCGTGGAATAAGCAGCTGTCTCGTCCTATCCTAGTGATTGGTGAGTGACGTGATACATTAGTAGAGGCAATAGTCTTGCTGAGGCTTCTTTTGTAGGAAACGAGGCTGACCCTGTAACGCCGTTCGTATCGGCCAAGAGTGTTGCCGATGCTTTAGGGGATTCCGCTATCTTAATTGAGCAGGACGATTATGGTGTATGTCTCGTGGTCTTGTAATCGTTCTTGAACTTATCTGTCTATGTTTTTTGCTCTAGCACTCATCTGTCGCTATGCATTCTGACTGGTAAGTTAAGCGCATGTTGACGTCGGTTTCAAGTTCTCATACCTTGCTTTAGTACTTTCGCCGCAATCTTCGCTTATTTCGTGAACGGCACGCTTCCTGCGTCCGACAAGTTCTGTGGCGTAAGCATACAGCCCATATCCTATACGCGAGTCTAACTTCAACTATGCCTCAGACAAACCAACAACTGTTCCCCGGGCCAGGCGTGACCAAGAGCTCCGTATCTGCGAGCAATCTTGCTGCCTCGGGCTCCCTTGGCTCCTCAGACCTCACGTCCGAGCTTGACCAAGCCAAGGCGCGTGGCGATCAACTCTTCATCGCAGTCATTGCGCTCGCGTGCGCTGCAGGTATCTTGCTCATCGGTCTTGTGGCTTCATGTCTATTCCGACGAAGGCAGAAGAAAACGGTAACACATCCAGTGTATTTCCCTCGGGACACGCATGAAGAGCAGGGTCACATATATGCGACACCATACGATGGAGTTAAAGGAGAGAAGGCGGGCGGGTATGCGCCCGTGCAGACGTGAGGCTGAAGTAAGGGTGAATAAGATATGAGACGCTTTTGTGATTTAAATTCTCATCCCCGTGTAAGTAATCGCATGATTCAACGCTGGACTGTACATATATGCATCTCCTACCCAGCTTGAGCTGGAGCTACTGTATCTTGGGCTAAGCTCAATCGCCTATTCGACACGCACCCAGTTAAAAGAAGGGCTCATCATCGATAGACCACTCGTCATATGTCCCTGTTCGCTGGGTGTGCGAATACCGCACAACCTGCCCCTGCCTAGG
>WSLO01000566.1:0-14793 GCA_019677385.1 Ceratobasidium sp. 392 | reverse complement strand
GTCAGGTTAGTTGACACTGTCCCCGCAGGACTAATGAACTAATCTGGCAAGATTATCACATTTCATTTTAGGTGACGGACGGATAATGGTAGATCGTCTCTAGATCCCAACTTCAAGCGGTCTAACTGAGCGTGGTTTAGAATCCAGCCTTCGGACCACCGCAGATCCGTGCATTGACTCCCGTCTTTTGCGAAAAAGCAAATCAGGCACGTTCACGTTATCCACTTTAATGAACCCCACTAATTGGTGTTGCTGATAGCTTCGAGACATTCTGCTTGATCAAATGGGCACTAATCCTGACGGCACCACCATCGATGTAATTAAATGGCTAACTTACACCACACTTGATATCATCGGGATCGCTGGTTTGTTTGTATTCTCTAGCGCGAGGTCGTTTACAAGCTCAACGGTTAGATAGGATTCGGCTATGAGTTCAACTCTCTCCGCGACGGCGATGAAGACGAACTCGCCAAGGCGTTCAACAAAGTCTTCGAATCGAACGAGGGTAACCCGCTGCTCGAAGCCTTGAAAGGGAAAGCTGCGAAAGCTGTCGGAATGGTACGCGTGTATGAAACGTAACATACTTCGGATACTAATCGTAGCATTAGTCTACTACAAGATCCCGCCTTTTGAAGTCGAATATTGAAACGTAGCTTCTCTGAGCAAACTTTTTTTCAACCGCTAACAATAGCGTACAATTTAGGATGAAACGCATCGGCTCAAAAATCGTTGCCGATAAAAAAACCATGCTTCAACAAGAAGAGAAAGATGGCGCCACTATGAGGGACCGAGACGTTCTTTCGATCCTCATCAAGTCAAACATGACTGAAGAAACCGCAGGTGTACAGGGAAGTCAGGCTATGTCCGACGAGGAAGTGCTTGGTCGTAAGTTTTGCAATCGATTTATAACGAGGATTCGATAATAACTGCCTGAAGAAATTTCGACGTTCCTTGTTGCCGGACACGAGACGACCAGCACTTCGACCACCTGGGCGTTGTATGCGCTGAGCAAACAACCGCACATTCAGTCCAAGCTCCGGGAAGAGTTGCAAAACGCCAAGCTCGGCGAAGCCCCTTCGATGGCCGATCTGGAGAAACTGTCGTACCTGGACAACGTCGTTCGTGAAACGCTCCGGGTGTACCCAGCTGTGCCGATCGTGAGCCGTATGGCGTTTGAGGACGCTGTAATACCGGTTGGTCAGCCTTACAAGGATCGGTATGGTGTAACCCATTCTGAGATTAGGTGGGTACTCCTCTTGGAATTGTGGATACTGTGCCTAATTGTAAATGCAGGATCCAAAAGTGGGACTCGATTAGGATTCCAATTGCAGCGATGAACCGCGCTAAGGATGTCTGGGGCGATGACGCCTTAGAGTTTCGGCGAGCGCCCGTTTTATGCTCCGGGAGTAGCTCGTGAACTGATACGGCGCGATAGACCTGAGCGTTGGGACAACCCATCCCCAATGGTGAAAGACATGCCGGGAGTTTGGGCGAATCTTATGACGTATCTTTATTTCTCTATCATGAGTTGCTCATGCTGATGAGTGTACAGATTCGTTGAAGGACCACATGCGTGTATTGGACACCGGTTTGCTGTGGTCGAGTGAGTGCGCTCAATTTCATCGTCCAATGTGCCACCCAATATACCACTCGTCAGGATGAAAGCTCTGCTCTATTCGCTCATTCGGTCCATCGAGTTCACTATTGACCCAAGTATCGAAATTGTGGCCAAGACTGGGTGAGTCATCATGGCTCAAGTGGACTCGTTATGGATGCTAAAACCATAAGCCATAGGCTGGTCACGCGTCCATGCGTCAAGTCGCAGCTGAACCAGGGCAACCAAATGCCACTCATCTGCAAGCCTTTTGCTGCTGTCTAAAGCTTTGTACCTCAGCGAAGGTAAATCATATTTGGACCTCTGTACCACTATGGGTCATATACGGCAATTCGAGCCGGATAATACTGGTACAGTCGCTATAGTCCAATTGTGACTGCACTCATACTAGCATGTTGAGGTATAATCAAAAAGCTCATACAAATACTATGGGGAGAATAATATAAGCTTATTGGGATCAGTCTCGGCGTCTACCATCATCGTACGTAGCAATCGGGGCTCTTTGATTTTCATAGGAGATCCGGCGAGTTGGGCTGACTGGCACCGCCAACCATCATTACGTAGGTACAGTAAGTCTGCTACTGGCTTAATTGATCTTGGGGTTTCCCCTATAGCGGGTTATTGCGTCGCATTAGTTCTTCTAGCTTCTGTTCTCTATCGGAACCTAGTCTATTTGACACTTAAGTTGACCAAGAGAGTTTAGCGCCGGGTGTATACCTTGCTTCAGTACTGCTCATGTCGCTCCACCGGCTACGCTACACGGTCTCCCCATGGGTCCGATAGCTGCGTAGCTTTGGATTGCTAATTATAAGTGCTCGGACGCAAGCTCTCTAATGCAAGTCTTATGGGAGAAAAGGCGACGCTCACCTGCGCGTGCCACTAATGCTTTTACTTTCCGTGTAATTTAGAATTCCTAACCATGCGTTGATCTCTTTCATAATGCACAATAACTATGTTTACACAAAAAATTGCTAGTAGCCTATAAATACTCAGCTGTCGACGAAGGTTCACAAATAAAGTAGGAGCTTTTAGTAACCTTAATTCTTCCCCTTTGATTGTATCTCTGCTTGTAACTTTTGCTTTTCCAGCTCCAGAGTCTTGTTAATCTCAATCAGAGCGTCAGTCTCTTTGACCGTTTTGTCGATTTTCTCGTCGTACTGATCAATCTCACGCTGCATTGAGATTTGCATTTCTTGGCGCTTTGTCCCACGCGGATCTGATTTCTATTTGACTCGTATTAGTCAAGTATTGAACCTGTGGGCTAAATTGAACTCACATCTTGGAACCGCAATATTTGACCACGAAGCGCTGCAGTTTCTCCAGCGAAGTTCAGCATCACCTCATCTAGCAGTTCTGTGACGGCTGCTTTTAGTCCCTCAGACTTCATCGTGCCTTTTGGCTGTTGGATATTGCATACTCGATGAAACCCCTGCCACATAATAGGCAGAAATAAATCTCTTGATTGAAGCGCCGAGAAAGTTCGCAAGTAACGAGGAGCGCGGGAAGAGATCGCGGATGCTAATATGATGACGCTTTCGAGTGTTAGGTTTATGTCGCCGTCCAGAATATCTTCTTTTACCCTGCAGTCCTCCATAGAGTCCATTCGCTGGTTTGCCCGCTCTATATCCATCATTTGAAAGTATCCTGTCACAACCTTTCGTTGCCGTAGCTTTGCGACTGCTCGTGTGGCGCGTTTCGCCCCACTTGTGATCCCAACAACGCGTTGCTTAAGTGGATTTGGGCATTTAGCCGGCGATGTAAGCGCCATATGTGGGTCTTCCGAGGTCCCGGGGACGCTGTCAGATTTTTTGGGTAGAATCCTGCCGAATCGAGTGAAATTTATGGGCTTCACGCGGGAACGAAGAGCTGAAAAGGGGCCATTTGCGCGACCGTGGGGTGAATCTTGTTCACTGCCTAGACCCACAGGCTCTGGTGAAAGGTGAGCAGAGTTCGAAGGCAGTTTAGTCAAGCCATCTTCAGTGGCAGAAGCAGCGTCACTACTGTTCATGACTACTGGGGATGACAAGCTACTGTTGGAAATGTTAGGTAGCTCTGTCGAGAAAGCTTCGGTGGAAAGGGCGATATCACTGCTCATGACTACTGGGGATGACAAGCCGCTATGGGAGTGTTTTGAGGCTTGACTTGAGCTGAAAGAAACCGCTTCCAGAGAGTTCGCTCCTGTCCCAAGAGGTGAACCAGCATTATATGCCGTTTGTAAAGTCGCATCATCTGAGCTATATACGGGAAGTGTGGATATTGCATTCCAAGTTGTACGACCCCCTGAGTACAAATGCGATGTTTGGTCATCGTTGGGATCGTCGGTATGGGCATAGTACTCGCGGAGAGTATTGTTCTCAGCATGACCCGAAGCAGAAGATTCTGTGAGAAGTTTTGTTGACTGTGCGACTGAGACGCTGTTAGGGCTATAGGAACTTGAAAGACTGCAAGCGGGTGAAGGCGATTTCGATGGAGATGCCGATTCTCCTACGCTATTGGACTTGGCCGCAGGTATTGGTTCTGTTGGAGGAGGCGCTACTTCCGCAGAACGCATAGCATAAGGGCCAGTGGTATTTGGTTGGCCAACTGAACTAACGGTTTCCGGCGGATCCGTTGCTGAAGAAGTGTGGCGCTGCGGGGGAAGATAGTTTGACTGGGCGTTAACCTCAGCCTGCTCGCTATCCAAAGCAGATCTCCCGACACAGCTATTAGTATCCAGGGCGCCTTTACGCCGGAATTCATTTGCGATTAGTTCTGGTAAATTCCTGGTATCCTTGTTTTTGGCCAGTTTCCTAGCTCCTAGAACTTCATGGTGCGAGGGAGAATAAAGCATCAAAACGTCACTAAAATTCCCGAGCTTCCCCCGTAAGTTCAGCCGGATGGTGTAGGTATCACTACTTTGCCTATGAAAGATGGCGGAAGCGATTCGCACGCGGTCAATATCCCAGTCAAGGCAGCCACGCTTAAATGCTTTTAGTGCCACATTTCGAAGCTGGTGTGGGGCGTAAAGGTCGTCGCCTATTTTATCGTTGTAGGAGTGATCCTTGGAGCTGGTCACCGCTGTGGCCAAGTCGTTTGCAGGCTGCCCTGTTGGTGGGTTGGTCGATAGGATATGTTTGGCGTATGGCTGCTGCATAGCGTGTCCCCCTCTGAGCCTACAACCGATAGGCTGCCTTTGCTTGGTAGGTTAACGCGCAGGATTAACAAGCTATAGATACTTCAGGGCGAGTCTGTTAATTGATAAAGGTACTAAGATATTGGTTGACAGTGGTAAAACTTCAACAACTCACGGCAGTAAACTTATACGAAATGCAGGGAGGTTATATTTAGGCAGCAGGTTGTAGCGCAAAAAATATTAGAGGCTGGCTGAGCAACAGTTCCACCAAAACACGGTCTTTATCTCCTGGGCACTGGTCTTACGTGGGTTGTGTAGGCGCAAGTGAGGTGGGCGGATGGTTTGCGTGAGGACAGGGCAGTGCCTCGACGGCCAATCTCCGCTCAGCTTACACATCGTTTAATAGCCCCTATCGGTATTTGAAAAATAAGTAAGGCAGCTAATAATGGCAACGGCGTAACGCCGATCAAAAGGTTCTCAACGGAGCTCGCCGAAGCTTACTCACACACACAACCCGCAAGGTTCTCTCTAGTGCACTATCTCGGAGGAGTGTGTTATGACGAGAGTCGGAGAGCGCAGTTCTCGCTGCTTATGACCCTCGGTCAATTTCCATCAGCAAAGAGCTAACATGAATGCCCAAAGTATGAGCCTACTATGCCATTAGAACAACAATGTCTTATTTATCTGCGGTTACACAAGGCTGGAACATATGTTGCCGAAGTTATAGTTTGACATCGTGGAGCCGATACTTCAGGTACGCCAGGACAAGTACTTTTGTACTAGTTACACAACACCCATTCTTAACAGCAGTTGACTTATGAGGGCTGATACTGGGGAGTACAGCTATAAACGGCGTTGATTATGTGCTGCGCTTTGTGAGAAATTTAGCAAGGGTGGCCTCCTACATAACTGAGTCTCCTACGTTCAGCTACAACATATAGATAGAGTATAATGGCATTGCGAGCAAGTTCATGATACCCTTGACTGTTCCCTGAGCTGAACAAGCTCCATTTCCAGCCCCGCCTTCTTCTCTTGCTGAATTTGCAGCATAGCCTGCTTGTTTTCAAACGTCTAGAGTATTGTATGCAATCAGTGTAGAGCTGTGGTAGATAGCTGTATAACAGGCGTACGTCTTCACGTTGGAATAGTGTGTTCTTCAATAATGTAAACTCTTTCCTTGCGCTTGCTACAACAGCGGACAGCTCGGATTCATCGGTCCCGCCCAGGATTGAGACTTTTCCAAATTTTCCTCGAAGACCCTTTTTTGAGTTTTGTGTGTGAGCTGCGGAAGGAAGAAGTCTTCTCGTGCTGTCCCAGACCAAGCTTGCATACCAGTAGCACTGATTGGATAAAGCAGTATATTTTTCGTGACGGTCGGAGGCAGTTCGAGCCAGGGTCAGTAGCTGGTAGAAGCGTAGTCCAGTGTTCTCGAAGTCCAGTGTCTCAAGTATCTTATATTTGGGGCTGGAACATTGATTGAACAGGTTGCTACGAGTGCCATCCTGAGAGACCCGGAACTTGTCGACTGCCACAGGTAACGAGCATGAAGAGGGGCTAAACATCTGGGCTGTTTGTCGGGCAATCTCGCCTAGCGGGATAGGACTAGTTCTCTCGAGTAGGAGGAAATTCCTCAAACGAGGATCATCCGTGCTTTCAACTGTGATGACAATAAACTCGTGCTGCGCCTTCTTTTTCTCTTTACAGTACTCAATGCGCCTCACATAGATGCTCTCCACATGGTCATCAGAGTACTTTTTGATGAGCATTTGCTCAAGAGTCGGGATGAGGAATTCAGCTGCAATTCCCGAATAACCTTTACTCCCAAAGCCTGTGGGAAAAATAAACAGGTTACGGGGAACGGTGGCTAGCTCGGGATTAGAGGGATCTTGGAGGTCAACTTCGCCTGTGGAGTCTCGAAAGAACGGTCGAGTCATTTCGTGATGGACGGACGTTAGGCTACAACGCAATTGAAAGGAGCAAAGCGATTTGACTGACTTGAAGGTCATGGTTAAATAAAACTGCTCGGCCTCGGTGCTACTAAAGACCCCTACAGCCAGGCACGTGTTTAGACCACGCCGTTGATTCAAGATCAACATGACATTGCCAGGCCACAGCGGGCAATTGCTCATGTAAACCTTGTACCCCATCAGGTGCGCCACAATCTACCGCAAACCTTGTGCAAGTAGTTACAATGCAACGTGTTTACTGTAGACCACGCATTGATAGAATTACAGACTAAGTTGACCTAAAACTACCAAACAATAGCTAAACCACCACGTATTTTGTTAAGATGTATCTACACATATGTAGTTCACCTAGGGCATTGGTACTATCTCGGGCAGCATATTTAAGAGATGGGAGATGTCTTATGCTGGAGAAGCAATAGCATGGAGCCTGTAGAGCACAGCCGGTTGCCAGACGAAAGAGGTTCCGAAGTAACGGCTTGATAGGAGTATGTTAAGATGAGCAAGTGCTACGGGCACTCAGCCCAGTGGCAATCTCTAAGGGGAGCCCATAACCTGTTTCCATGCTACTGTAATATTGGCAAATTGTTTGTCTAGGCCAGGAGTCAATGCAATCTATTCTTTTCCCAAATAGGCAAGATGGGTATCAGTTGACAGTTATATCGGTGGAAATCAACAATTTCGTCTAATCTACATTCATGTTACAATCCATCATAAACTGGCTGCTCAATTAAGCCTTTCAGAAGCATATACCAACTAGCACTTATCACAGTAAGCCTGTAGTGCGCACCGGCCGCTTCTCCAAACTGAACAAAAAGTGGGACTTGTGTAAGATAACGTTGCCTGTTATATTTAAGGTTACGACACTGAATACTAAGCTGTAGCATGAGGCTCAGTGAGATGGTTTTATATGATAGTGCGCGAGGCGGTGAGAATTCAACCCAAAGACGCCGGGGAACAGCGTGTTGATGTGAGAGACACCAAGCACACTGGCTGCCGCAAACATTTTGAGAATTTATTACAACTTTCAAAGTCCCTAGCTCCCCAGCTAGGAGGCAATACTAGGAGGAGAGCTGCTGAACAAAGCCTGGATTTAGTGGGCAGATGCGAGGGTGTCAATCAAATACTATAGCACGTGGCACACGTGGCTCTCACAATTCGTGGAAAAGGCTAGTGGGATTGGCCGGCGCCTGAGCCTAGCACATCTTAACCCCTTGTATTGTGCGTATGTGCCTTGAACCACACTGTTGAAAGACTGCTCACCTTGCGGTTAGCACCCGTATGCCACGTCACAAGGAAAATGTTGGATCCTCAGAAGGGTATTGCGCAGTGTTACTAGGACTCAATAATGCAAACGAGGATACAGCGCGCAGCCTGAGCTACGTAAAACAAATGAACAGGTGAGTGGAACGCAAATCAATACAAAAAGAGACAAACAGGGGCTACCAGCGTTGTACCAGTCCGTCTAGTTACAAATGCACAGTCTGAAACCAATGGAACAATGCATATTCGACAAGAGTTCAACATCATGTCGTGCGTCTAGCCCTTACATGTAAAGTGCTACATGATAGCCAAGCCAGGCCACGCATACAACCATATCACAACAATACAGGTGGCAGATCATGTATCTGGTCCGACCCCAAACCACTTGTAACGGGGTCAGTTACACCTCTCGCAATGGTATCACTTTAGCCACCAATTCGGCTGCCGCTACACAGTGCGCCGCTATTTCCATTAACCTGCGCACCATCAATCCTTTTATCGAATAAAGAATATGGCTATATGGAGATCTAGGGCAAAGTGGTGCAGCCTAATTTGAATATGGTCATATATGCGTAGTTTGAAGTAGTCCCCGCGGCTTTTCTGAGTGTAATGGTGATAAGTATCTTGAAGCTGTGGCGATACTTGCATCAGTGGCTAAATCGACGTCTTTGCGAGAGGTGTGACTGATCCTATCGTGGTAAAAGCAGCATATCTATTCGCGTTAGAACCTGTTCTCACAGATTCTACGCGCGCGAGAATCTCCGTCTCATGCAAAGGGCAGCGCGCTTTGCCATTTCCTGGTCACCTCATCCGAGCCGCTGCTCACGCTCGCTTGCAGATCGCCTACCCGTCGTCTCGGCTCCTCAGGTCGCTGCCCACCCTTGGTGAGCGCACTCATCTTGACGCATCCAGTACCCACGTGACTCATTCGACCGCTTCCTTCCTTCATTAACCATTTCGATATCCCCATCAATCGCACGGTCCGTGCATGATGTTTGATTGGGGATTGGGACCTCGAAAAGGAAATATGAAGGTAAGCCCAATCTGCCGCTCGCAGATTGATAGACTATTAAAGCCTAGCGCAGGATGCCTTGGGACGCATCGCTTTCCCCCTCCTCTCGTGCTAGGTATGTCTGCTCATTTCGAAGCGTCTGCGACGCCTCGAGTCTTGTCAATCGTACGCTAACGATTCCGCTCTTTCAACCACCCGCCGGTGGTCTGTTTATTCATTCTCGCGCTACCCGCTGCACGGCACCCCTTCTTTCTCGCTTCGCGCCTATAGCGTTTATCTTCCTGGTTCTGTTTCTCTTCACGCTTCGCTGTTCTTGCCGTCTGTGTCTGTTTTCTTTTTTGTTTGCTCGGCGCTTGCCTCTTTTTGCTGCTTGCTTTTTTTGGTGCGGTCCCCTTTGCTAGTTTCGTGACCTTACTTCTTTCTACTGTCTACTTTTGCCACTACGGCTATACGTTCCTATCGCGCGGGGTAGCCCACCCCCCCGCGCTTTGCTTATCACACAACGTTGGGCGCCGGCTTCGCCAGCCCGGTTGACTAAGTATCTCGACAATCGCTTTGCCTCGCCCTCTCCCTGACCTAGCTCGAGCGCGGGTTGGTCATCCTCTCATAATGTACACTATATAGAGTTATAGCCAATGTTCCACATACGATGCGATCCAATGGTCCAAGCCTCAGGCACGTTTTCTTGAAACAATAGGGGTAATCAGGAACCTCGATTCTGCGCTGGTTCTACGTGTCGAAAGTGAGCTGAAAGTGACTGAGAATCAGCCCAGTTTCAGAATCAGTTTTGATTACTCACTGATCCTGCACAGAAACTACGGGATTAACCGATCGTTTCAGAGTTCAGTATACAAGATGGGTTGGTGAGGCTCAAACACTCAGTGAGAATCGCTATAGCTAGTCATATTAGTCATATACACAACTTGCATAAGCCCGGGATGCAGACCTATCCGACTTTCGACCTCGAAAAGTTGAAAGTCGAAGGTCGACTCAAAGCCTGGCGCTCTGCCAGTTTTAGCTCACTTTCGACGCGCAGAACCAGCGCAGAACCAACGTAGAATCGAGGTTCGTGATTGCCCCTAATGACATCCCAGGAACGAAAGCCAATATTTATTGTGCTTTTCAAAGTGGTTTGCCGGTCTAGGTTTTAGCGCCCGAGAGCAAACGCCGAGCAAATGGAGAATGAAGAAAAGGAGCTGTATCGCACTGAATACTAAATGATTCTGAGTGTAGAATACGTCGGCGGAATGGAAAAAACTCTGTCGATTGAACGGTGCAAGCCGAGTCACGGAAATCAAATTTCTCAAAATCGCGTAAAAAAACGCGCTCTCGTTGTTTTTCAAGCAAAGGGGCACAACTACTAACTACAGAGAGAGCGAAGTAATTAAACTGCTACTCAGAAGTCTAACTGAGATACATTTCCCACCATGGTAATCTAGTTGCAGAGATATGTGGATAGCAGGAAACTCCTTTTACCCCCTGTCTAATTCATCTGAGCTATGACGGTCTGCTAACGTATAGACGACTGAAGCATTGTGTGACTTTTAGCACCCACGATCATGATTTGGCGAGGCGCTGCTAACCGGAAAGTGGCAGAATTGATGAGAGAGCGTTTTTCACGCGATTTTTGAGAAATTTGATTTCCGTGACTCGGCTTGCACCGTTCAATTCGCAGAGTTCTTTCATTCCGCCGACGTATTTTACACCCACATTAATTTACTATTCAGTGCGATACAGCTCTTTTTCTTCTTCATTCTCCCTTTGAAGTTCGCTCGGCGTTTGTTCCCGGGAGCTAAAAACCTGGACCGGCAAACCACTTTTGAAAAGCACAATAATGTTCTATCCATTTCTCAAAGAAGCTATCGTCCTCTAGAAGAACGGTTATCATGGCAAGCAGCAAATCATCTACTACAGTATTAGACATGAGGCGCCTGAGAGCTACCAAACGACCTGCCAGTCGAAGCAGAAGAGTACAATGTGGAAGTACTCAGCTTAGAGCGGCCCATCACGGATGATACCATAGAGCACACACTTCACAGCTCTAGGCATCGTTTAATTCCCAAGCAGGGGAAACTGTCTGGAGCAATGGCGAAGCATGGTGGTTAAGAGGATATATCAAGGTAGTATATGGTAGCTTTGATATAAACTACAGTTATCTTCTATATACATGACGGTATATACGCACGACCAACATTGAGTAACTATGAGATTATGGTATGTGTGTATGCGTTATGGGTCATAAGCGCCTGGCTCTTCGGAACCAATCCATCCGACCGGCCCTAAACTTTGCGAGTGGCTTGGAGCATCAACAGACCGCCTGGTGGCCAACGACCTTACCATCAAGGTATGTCCTCAATAAAAATATATTTCGCTCATCGTCCAACCTACCTCTCGCACTCTCAACTGCTCTCTATAACACTTTTAGATATTTCTCTACTTTAATTCGTACCATACATCCCCGTTTCACTCGCTCCTGTTTCCTCGTTCCATTTATAACCCCCATTCGTATCATAACTCACGGGCTAACGCGATGGCATAGACAAGATGCAGATTTTCGTCAAAACGCTGACGGGCAAGACGATCACGCTCGAAGTCGAGTCGTCTGATACTATTGATAATGTGAAGGCGAAGATCCAGGACAAGGAGGGGATCCCACCTGATCAGCAGCGGTGCGTTTCAGTCCTCGCCATCCTCATTTCTCCTCTATCTATTAAGTCACTCTGCGCCATCTGTTTGATTCGTACCCCTCCACCTCGCGTTGTTTTATATTCCTCCGTTACGTCAATCGGACTCATGGACTAATTATGGTATACTATAGATTGATCTTCGCTGGCAAGCAACTCGAAGACGGCCGTACACTGAGCGACTATAACATCCAAAAAGAGTCGACTCTTCACTTGGTGCTCCGTCTGCGTGGAGGGATTATTGAACCGTCGTTGAAGGTGTTGGCGTCCAAGTACAAGTAAGTTCTGCTCTCTACTCTTCCGCCTCGCTTTCCATACTCCATTAAGAGCGCATCATGTTATACGCTTGGTTTGGCCTACACCGCATTCGGATAGCAATGACTGACGTATTAACACAACACAGCTGCGACAAGCAAATCTGCCGCAAGTGCTACGCGCGCCTTCCGCCCCGTGCGACCAACTGCCGGAAACGGTCGTGTGGACATTCGTCTCAGCTCCGCCCGTGAGTCCCTTCTCTCCTTCCTCTGCGCCCTCTCTCCTTCCTTTACGCCCCTTTCTGTCTACGAATGGGAATGACTAACTGGGCGTTTGTTTATAGGAAGAAGAAGCTCAAGTAGTGGTTGTGCGCTGGATATGAGAGAGGGAGAGGTTTCTGTGTATTTTTCTACGTTTATGCCAGAGAGATGTGTTGGCTGTGTGTGGTGTGTGTGGTGTGATAGATAGGATTAGGACACGTGGTGATCGTCAGGACAAAGTCGAGACCGAGACATGCTACAGAAAAGCTTCGTGCTCATTGTCATACCCGTCGAGTACGATCGTGAGACCGTTCATTAGAGAAAAACATAAAACGCCAGCAAAATAACGAAGCATATTCTCAAGCCACAAATCTAAGCGGTCGCACTCCGATGCACGGAAACAATTAAATCGATTTGTGCCTTGACGTTTCATTATCTAACCCAAAAAAGGGGCTCAACGAGAACAACCGCCGGCCCCGGGTCGCGATGGACCACGACGACAGGTGCCAGCGCTAGCCTCCTTCTTTTCGTTTACCACTATCCTTTTCGTGTCTTTATCACTTGAACTTGACTGCTAGCACAGGTAAATATATCTCTTCAAAGCTGTGCAGTTCTTTCGGCCGTAGCTTACAAGGCCGTGTTGCGCCCGGAACACAGGCAAGACAGCCGCTGTGATACCCGACAGCCAGAAGCGTGCGCCAACATACATACTTGATACCCCCGGCCATCATCATGGCACTAGCGCAACCTCCCCTCCCACAACAACAGCCACACCGTCGCACCAACATGTCCTCGTTCAACACTCACTCGGACGCAGCGAGTATCCGGAGTTCGAGCGAGACGACTGCGGCGACGATCTTTTCGATGTACGAGGATCATCAGTTCAAGTCCCCTGCTCCACCTGTGCCTGCGCTGGATCCGAGGTATAGCAGTCGACCGCCGAGTGGGAGTGTAGAGAACTCGAGGGGTAGTCAGAGGAACTCGAGAGAGTACGAGGCTACGGTTCGACAACAACAGGGGTATAGCGCTAGTCGCATGAGTTCGACTTCGCGACGGTCCTATGGCCAGTTGGACAGCCAGAGGCCCTCCATGTCGCACGAACCGACCACTAGTTCGTCGTATCATACCAGCCACGATTCGCACCATCTATCTGCGACCGGCTCAGGCACGTTACGCCCCAACAACGCGAATACTCGAACACCTCCCAGCCCACACATCTCGATCCAACCCAACACCGCCCCTCCTTCAACCCACTCGAATCCAAGCGCCGCAGACTTGTTGACGCCAGCAACAGATACCTCCCGAGACCGTCGCACGTCTTCGCAAACGCATACCACCGCGCCGACAGAGTATACCACTCGCGGGTCGACAGAAGATCCAGACGGGTATCGTGTACGCGCTACGTACGCTCGACTTGAAGTCGAAGGTGTACCTGGCGATGGGTGGTTGGAAGGTGTGGAGAGGACGCGGACGAGGATTGTGAGTGCTGCTAGTGCGGCTGTGCTTGAAGCTAGTCGGGGCGTTGGAGGAAAGGGCGCGGATGTTACAGAGGATGAGGAGAGGCGGTTGAGGAGTACTGATCGGTTTGTCTCTTTTCTTCGTTTTATTTTATGGAGTGTTAATGGTCTGGGTAGGTACGGATTCTTCTCAACCCCCGCACCGAGACACGAAGGTCGTCTCGCTCTCCTCCCAGCAACAGCCTTTCAACGACTCCCATCCACATCAAAACAACCTCCTATACCCACACCTCCCAACGCCATCCCACCCCTACCCCAAATACACACTATACCTCCACCTACACACGATCCGCGCGAACAATCCCGAATCGCGAAATGGGAGCGCATGTTGGTGGCGTCGACTACGCCTGGGAGCGGGGGGAGGGGGAGTGGAGGCGGATGGAAGTGGGATGCGAGAAAGGTGAAAAAGAAGAGCGAGCGGGTGTTTAAAGGTGTGCCGGATCGGTGGAGGAGTGCAGCTTGGGGGACTATGGTTGAGGAACGGGCGGGTGGTGGTGGTGGCGGCGGTGGGAGTGGGGGAAGGGTTGGGTTGGGCGAGTTGGCGAGGAGGTATCGTGTACGTCTTCCCCTTTGCCTTATTTTTCTCGGGTGGAAATTGATGTACGGGCGACGGGCGTAGGATCTGATAGACAGCCCAAGCGAACATGACGTCCAAATCGACCTCGACGTTCCGCGAACGATTAGCGGTCATGTCATGTTTCATACGCGATATGGACAGGGGTATGTCCCTCCCCTCTCTTTCCACCCCTTATTATCTTATTGAGAGAGTTTTATTGGATGGATAGACAACGATCGTTATTCCACGTCCTACACGCGTTCTCACTACTCTGCCCTTCATGTGGATACGTCCAGGGCATGGGTCCGATCGCCGCTACGTTGTTGAATTATTTCGAGCCCGAGGTACACCTTTTCCCATCCTTCCTCTTCTCATACTAACTCCGTTTTTATTGTGGCGGTGATGTGAACAGAGAACATACGCGATCCTAGTCAGGCTGCACGACGACTACTCGATGCACACGATCTTTCAACCCGGGTTTCCAGGCTTGTTGGAAAGCATATACGTCCAAGAGCGGCTGGTCGAACGGATTATGCCGGGTGTTTATCAGGCGCT
>WSLO01000565.1:0-14794 GCA_019677385.1 Ceratobasidium sp. 392 | reverse complement strand
TTGAAGGCTCATTCGTTCCTTGAGCCTATAGCAACGGAGCTTAAGTCTACCAAACCTGAAAAAATGTATCAAAAGGCGTACAATTTGAGTCTTGGTCCAATTGTAGATTCCATCCACTGCTTCCTCTTTCTGCTTTCTCCACTTGTGGGCCGTCTTCTTCCAACCTGTTCTAGGGAACCAGTCAGGCACGTGGATGAGTGCCGGAAAGACGTTTACAAGAAAATCTATGGGAGAATAACTGTTAACCCATCTGTTTGCTACAGAACCAACCTGAGAAGACTTGCTGGAGGTTAGAATACCACGTCCAAGATTATCTGAAGCTTCCTTCGTCGACGCCATAAAGGGATCATCCGCAGATTTTACGTCATAGCCGTACACTGATCTGAAAATGGTCGCCGCTACAGCTCTGAGATGACGTCAAATTAGTCTGAAGAGCCGAATCACAGCACAAGAGTACGTACTGATACAATTCGCTCCGTAACTCGCTGGAAGACTCCAGTTGATGACACGAGTCCAGCAAACGACGAAGAAGCAACCGAGCCTGACGCTCTTGGGCTGCGTGAAACGTCTCCGTTGTCTTCTTCTGCAGCCACGGATGCAGCATCCGTCGAAACCGTCTCCACCGGTCGTTGTACCCGACAACAATGATCATAGATCCTGCGTCCAGCCTAGCATACAGTATATGCAGAGTTGATGATCAGTTACGACATTCACCTTTGGATGATTAGGAGTGAGACCGTACGTACAAAGTCGGCTCGCCGAGCATAGGGGGACACACTCGGTCAGAGTAAATAGTGGATCGCTTGTCGAACAAGTCCGTCGTAGCTCGTGCTGAGTTTAGTACGACTAGTGTTGTTCCAAAAACTGAGAGTGAGATGATGTCGCCTGAAGCACCACAAATGCAACCAGTTTAAACCACATAAACCAAACTCCAGAGGAACACGTCAAACTAACTTCCGAGTTCCTTTCCAATCCTTTCAAAGGCCAGGTGCTCAAATGCTTGGGGCATTGAAAGTAAATTTCCAATGATTGGGTAGGGGTTAGGGCTGGGGGGAAGCGGAACGCGCGGACTAGTATATGTGTACCATAGCTTGAGAGTAACTAGAATTGCACTCGCAATAAGTGCAGCAGGTAGTAGAGTGTTTTCAAGCATTTTCGAGAGCAAGGAAGATGTCGAAGCCTCTCAGGCTGGTGAAGAGCCCCAGAGGATTTAGCAGAACATTTTGGCCACCGGGTATACTAGTTTGCGGCCATGTGCTGGTGATCAGTGACTAACCGAGTGCGTAAAACAAGCGAGTTGGATGAGCGAAACGGGATCGTTGGAATTTTTCGGCAAGAGTCACGTGGATATTCACTTGGTTCTTGGCCCTTTTGCTATCAGCGCTGCCAGAGTTTACGACCATGTGGCCGCAATGCCGCCCTCTCCTTTCCTTGACGGTATTTTAGCTTGCTCTTGGATACTTGTGTTCAAGAGTCCGATGCTCAAGTATCGTGTGTTCGACATTTATGACATTTGGAATTGTAAATTGTAACATGAGGCTACACCTCCCAATGAAGAAGAACTGGTAAGTGTTCTGTCACAGCTTATCGGCGGTTTTGAGAAGCCACTCACCATTAGGAAAAGGTCTGTCGGAATGATGAAACGGCTTCAAGGCCGTTGTAACTCAAACCTGTGCCATGGTCGCTCGGACTTGAGCCATCCACAGATCCATCACTTCGGCGCCGTCTAGCATCAGAACGACCGGTCCAGGTAGGATGAGGTAGAAGACGAGTCCATTCTCGCCTTGCAGGACAGCAAGGGGAACCTGCTCACGAGGGGGAACGGATACAATGGCCGCCGAACCTACGCCGTCTTCGTCCTCATCTTCGTCTGCGCTCATCGCTTCACCTGTGGCGGCGGTTGCATAGCTTACGATACAGAGTAGCCGCATCTCGATTGACATGGTGTCTTTCGGAACTAGCATAGCGGGTGACGCCAGAATGAAGAGGGCAAGGAAGCCACATTGGTATGGATCCATGTTTCCCATGAACGAGCAAATGCTGTCTACGACTGATGAAAATAGATTTGCCCCGTAATAGTTGATCCCGAGGACAAGGCGGAGGAGAGATTTGTGAAGGGCCTGAGGAGCAAATTTAGGATTCAGTTATTTCGAATGGATAAAGAGCGTAGCACCTACCAGAGGTACGCCCTCGCCATCTGCCTCAGAACTGATCATACTGCTCGTTATAGTTATACCGCACAAGCCCGCGGTACAGATCAATGGCACAAGCTTGGCCGATTCATCGTTGCTCGAGATCATCATATCAATCAGCAACACAGCGATAGACGCTCTCTGGATAAAGTGAAGGATTAATCCGCTGTGACCTTGCAGGGCGACGCGGTCAGGAGGGGCGACGAGTCCGGCGACCCCCAGGCCTACATCATCTTCGCTATCGCCTGCGCCCATCATATCTCCTGCTACGGCAATCAAGCAGCTGGAGCCACACGTCAAACAAGCCCCACTGGCACACCAGCGGTCGAGACCAGTGCGACAAGTAGCACCATACCAGCGACCACCGGGTAGACGCGCCTGTACGATGCCATACTCCTCAAACTAGAGAAGATAGGGTTCGTGACCAGAAATCCGAGACAGACGGCCGCGTAGAGGATGAGACGAACGGAGGGACTAATATGCGCCTCTAGGAACGCAGAACGCGACTGTTGATTGACAATTGAATTGGCAGGGCTCGAATGCAACGAGGGATAGAGCTTGGCGGGCTACGGAATAAATCCAGGTGAGCTGTACATGGTAGTGCTAAGATTTCATGTAGACATACTACAACAAACATCTTGAAGCCAACATAAAATAGAACGCTGATGGACGGTGCAGTGTGTATATTCCAACGAAGAGCTGGTGGTTGATATTTGGATTGACTTTTTGTGAGTTGATGGTGTGATGCTTATGTTGACCAATACTAACACGCAGAGCTGAGCGTTCCATATTTGAACGACCACACAGCTGGTGCGTGAATTTAGCCAGTTGTCACTAGTGTCATTCCCTAACGCCAAGTTGTCAATTGCCCGAAGGTGAAAACAGGCAATTAAACCGAGTATGCGAACGCATAAATGCCAGATGGAGAACAGACGCACATCATCAGTCACGCTGCCCTTCCTGAACAAATCAGCCAATGCTGCCAGAGTGATTAGGAAGGACGTTGACCGAGATTTAATTGCGTGGGTGGTACATGTAGTATACCAGAATATGTCTTGGATACAACGAAATTCAATCGCATTTACATCCTGGTATTGGGTATTCGTCGCGTTCATATGCCGAGGACATGGTCTTGAGTCCTTTGAAAAGAAGCTTGTTTGCCATGTTTATCTGGCTTTTCTTTCTTTCTTGCCCCGACTCAGAAGGACGCATACATTTTAAGGATAGTACATTCCGTATGAGGTTCGACATGCCTCTATTAAACCAGGACAGCTCGGCTGGTGATTGGTGGAAGCATGTGCACTTCGTAATCTAAGATACAGATAGGCTTGTAGACAAGAGTAGCGACTAACGCGAAGCGAGCTGGAATGTCCGCCACGCAGGGTATTTTGCACTAAATGGCACTCATGCTACCTACCCGGTTCTATGTAAGCAGAGTACTCGCAGCATTCGGTCTGCCTCGTGGTAAAGTGGACGCAGTCGAAACCCATCCCATGTGACTTAGGGTCTCGTGACAGCACTGCCACTGACCCACTTTTGCAGCGTAAATCTTCATTAGCGGGCCCGCAAGACAGAATTTTGCGATTTTAAGACCGTCAAATTGTGTATTACAGTCGTACGAATTGATCTATGCAGTCAAAATTCCGCAAAATGTCGCCCCCGTAGAGCCTATCCAAATTTACTCCTCGAAATGGGCTTGCCCAAAGCGGCCCAAACAATCTAAACGTGACACGGGCGTGACCACGCTAAATCAAACCCAAACATAGGGCTCAGGTCAAGAGCAGTGATATTAAGTTGGGTTATGGAAGGTATAGACATCAGAGAGGGTATGTACATCAGATATAGGTATAAGCGGGTATTTTACTAGCTGGTTTGGGCATCAATAGCACGGTACGCAGCCTCAGGACATGCTCGGTGGCTGCGATAGGTCTTGACTGCATACGCAGCAGCCTCTCCCTTCAGTCCTGTTTGGTAAGCGTTAACAAACCTTCGAGACCGAGCAGCATACCTATACCATATAATGAGTGAGGGACTGAGAGTTGAAATAAAGTTGTGCTTACTTCCGGATAGAGCTTAATTCTCAGCAAAAAAAGAGGGGCGGAATAACAGGTAATCACTGGCTATTACATGATTACACCATTACGTTCCTTCCCATTATCAATTCATGTCATAACACTGTAATCACACTGTGTGATTACAGGGTGCAATAACACTTAGTGATTACACTCTGTTATGACACCCTGTAATTACACTCTGCAATCACACCATGTAATTACACTCTGTTATGACACCCTGTAATTACACTCTGTTATGACACCCTGTAATTACACTCTGCAATCACACCATGTAATCACACCCTGGACTTACATTTAGTAATTACACTCATAAATTACACCTAGCATTTACTCCAGGTTATGTCCTCTCTTTACCTTAACATTTGATCCCATCTATTCTGGGCCAATTTGAAATTACCTGTCCAAATGCGTCAATCAATCAATCAAGTGATTAATTAGCAGAGTTGATGGGATCAAACTGATCTGAGATACCAATAGCTAGATGGTCATGTGACTATGACATCACAACTCAATGACATAATCAAATCGAAAAATACTCGATTTTATTTTAGCTGGAATGGTGGTTGTATTGGTTATTGGATGTACATGATACAGAATACGAGTAGTAGCCACAAATTATGGATATGTAACGGCAAAACGGCAGTGACTTTACGGCACTACAAGGGTCAGGATTGGTAAGCTGAAGCCAACAACAAGTACTATCGAGGGACTTACCGTAGGATAACAAGAGTGAGCGGCGCGGAAAGGGCATCGGATAGTAGAGTAACATAGAGAAGTCGTTAGTAAGCAAGCGCGGCAAGCCAAAGCGTATGGAGAAGGGAGACTGGGAGTGGGGATGGGATGGAACGAGGTAGGAGAGGGGGGATGGCTTTATACACTACAAGTACATCAGCATAGACAAACAGAGAACGGGCGCCGCACAGGAACCGGGCGCCGAAGGAAAAATGTTATTGCAAGTTAATCCCGAGCATGGTCGGGCGAGTCCGGGCGGATTCGGTCAGCCCAGGTGATGCCGTGGTCTGGCGCTTCATCCTTGAAAGGCACGCCGCCATAGTCACTATTATTGAGAACAAGTTAATCACTACCAAGTACATTGAATAACAGAAAATACTTACGCCCCATACCAGAACCAATCCCTTCGAAACTCGTTGAATCGCCCCGGTGCCTGTTTTTTGTACAACAGCAGACCCTCCAAATGCCTTCGATACATTGTCAGCTGCTTGGAAGCCGAGAGGTCGACCTTGATCGAGCGGCCGGTCTTCCACTGTTTGATGCAGTGCTGCGTTGTCGTCAATATCATTGCGATCGCAGGAATCGGGAGCGGGTCGAAGAGGTTGCGATTGGTCAAGGCGATCGACTCGGGCCCCCAGAACAATCCCGCAGCGATGCAGTTTGCCAAGCCCGGGTGTTCGTATGGATCGGTGTCTGTTTTTGGGTCCTAGAATGTAGATTAGTAATCGAAGTTAAGTATGAGCGAGCAAGGGTGAAACAATGTACACACCCGAAAAATGAAACGATCCGGCAAAAGTGATTTGGCGAGCTGAGAGTTATGCAGGAGGTCTTCGGACGTTCGCGGCGGGTCGACAAAGCCCCAATTAATTGGGACCTTTGGGTCTACTCGCCCCCTTATGTCGCCTCGGACCCACGAGAGACGGTGTGCCAGCTACGGAAGGTCAGTGATGTGCACACTACAGTGAACACGAGATACTCACAATTCCCTTCATTTTATGCGGCGGCTTCTGGTAGGGCACGAGGGGAGCCTTAGCCGCCCAAACGTCTTCATAGCATTCGTCGATCCATTCGCATACCGTGCCGAAGCACTCATAAATGCCTCTTGCGCAGGCTAGTGCGTTGAGTTTGGGGATCGTGCGGGTTGCGATGTAGTGTGGTACACCAGTGAAGTCGGAAAGCGCGGGCTGCAGACGCCGACGCTACACGTGAGCTTCAGCGAATAGCAACAAAAAAAAAATGAAAAGGCTTACGGCACGGACACCAAGCTCAAGTGCGGTCTCGGCCTCCATAATCTCAGCATCGTCCTCGACCAAATCGGTAGGTTTTCTTGCTTGCGATGGGAGTCGCCGTGCACGACGTCGCGGTTCAGGCGCAGGTTCGGCGAGGCGAGTTCCGAGATCGCCCAGGGTCTGAGCGAGTAGCCCAAAGTCGACGTTAGGTGAACCGGTCCCAGCCTTTTCGGCCTGCTGTCTAGCCCAAGCTAATACAGCCGTGGGACTTGACGCTGGTGGAGGGCGGGATATGATTGTGGTTGGGGCCGGAGCGTGCTTTGGTGCGGCAGGTGGTGCGGCACGAACGGACGCTGAATGTGTGGAGGGTGCCGCCACTGCGTTGGTTGCATTCGATGGCTGTGAGGGGCGACGTGGAGCGGCGAGTATGTTTGGTGGTCGAGGCAGCGAGTGTCCAGGGGTTGGAGCAGGACGAAGGCGAGTCAGTCGTGCCAGCCGTCGCCGCTTGCTGGTGCGGGAATTCCCATGGTCTGAGTCTGAGTCCGATCGACCAGACTCGTCAGAAGTGTCGGTGTCGGCCCGCCTGCGGTTCAGTTGCTTGGTGGTGTTTATAGCGGTGGGGGCGCGAATAGTTGGGGTTGGAAGAGGGTGCGAAGGGACCGGGGAAGCGCGAAGGGGTTGAGACGTCGGGAGCAGACACTGGGAAACTGAGTCCTCCGGTCGAATTTCGACCTCCTCAGGCTCAGACTCGGGTTCTGTGGCCGTATCCGGGTTGGCCGGTCCAGCCAGATGCGACCGATTCAGTGCGAGCGACCGATCCGCACCGCCGGCGGGTTGTGCGCTCGAGCCCTGGGCATCTGTTAGCAAAAAAAAAAGAACAAGTTAATTTAAAGCTCGCAATAAGAGATATGAAATACGTACCGGCAGCTGCTGTGGTTGGCTGCTGGTATCCACTCTCCAGGACCACTCGTCCGGCCGGTTGCAAGACGGCCTGTAGATTCTGTGAGTAAGAATAAATCAAATTAAAAGCGAGCTGGTACTTACCGGAGCACTACCCCCCTCAAGTTCCATGGGACTCGCGTCACTGTCTTCTTCGTCGCTGCCCGGGAACCCTGCGAGGACCTTGTTGAGGGTCTTGTCCGATAAATGCGAGGCGTCGGTGCCAAGGCGCTTTGTCGCGAGCCGGACGGCTTCCTCCCTCGTGACATATTCGATCGAATTGCCTGCTGGACTTTGATTCGCCATGTCCGTGTCGCTAAGTTGGGATTTTGGCGCGGCAACAGGTTCTTCATCGGCAGCGCGGCAAGATGTAAGTAAAAATTATATATAAGAAGGGATGTGCTCACCCGGCGAGCTTTCGTGGCTCGTTGTCCCAGGGTTGGTGGCTGGTTGGATGATAAGTCCGGGTCGATTGCCTGGTTCGCCCCGAGTGCTGGACTTCTGCTTTTTGGACTTTCGCTTTGGCTTTGGTTCTGAAGGGGTAGGTGGGCGGCTTGGTGCTTGCGAGCTGGACAGGTACGCATCTAGTTCCATATTAGTATTAATTAACCACAATATGTATAAGGAGACGTACCAGATTCGACTTGACGAGCTGATGGTCGACACGCGCGCCCAGAACGCCAAGGTTCAGATGCGGTGGGTTGTGACGCTGAGATTGTACTGGGTGCACGGCCCTGTAGAAGACAAAACAAAGACGATGTGAATAAATAATTGGACCAGAAAATAATGAATTCTGACTTACGGACAGTGTCGGTAGTACGCTGGGTTGATGCGAGGACGAGAGTGAGGATTTACGGTTCTTAATAATTGATTGGACGAGGGGAGGCATGCGAATGCTGAAGGTCGTTAACAGTTGCTATGGGTTTAAATATGAGAGAGCGTTACAAGATGTTAGAGTGCGAAATAACACTCACTTTGCGCCTTACGCAAATTGCGCGACTTGCCTGGTCCTTGCGGCAACGGTCAAAATATGGCGTGCACTCGGGCCAAATCGTGAGGTTGGGTCGTAAACGAAATCGGCACCGGGTGTGTATGGCGAGGCCAAGGGTTGTGCGCGTCATGAGCAGTTCAAAAAATATGGAATAATGAATTAGTGATGATGTAAGCGTTCGATGAGAAACGAGGCGCAGTAAACGCACCGCTATGAGCCGGCGGCTCAGCCGCCGGTGCATTGAATATGGTCAGACGTGTGGCGCACTAGTCGGGTCGCTACGCACAAAGGATATATGGCAGGCCGGTGGTCGTAGGAGGAAGTCGGGATGGCAAGAAGAGGGGACAGTTGCAAAACGTTCGGCCGTTAGTAAAAATCACTGCGAGAAATACAAGGCACTTGCTCACGAATTCGCGTGCACAAGTACTCCATCCTCTGCCAGAACTTGCCTTTTTTTCTTCTGTTGCGCGAATGGCACGGGGCGGTAATATGTATGCACCGGCTGCGCGACGCGAGGCCATGGCACTACCCCTTCTCTCAGAGGCCAAGACTCGTGGCTTCTCTGTCGACGATCGATTAACCTGCCCATATTGCCGAAAGCGCCTCCCAACACCGACAGGGCGCGATCGCCACATTATCTTACGCCCTTACTGTCGAGCTAGACATGAACGCTTCGTCAGCAGCGAAAGGGAACGTAAACGAAAGGAAAAATCTAAAGACAACGTACCAGTGTCCGGGCCAACGGAGAGCGAGCCGCCCACAGAACCGTCCCGAACCGAAGATCCGCCTGTTGCTGGGCCATCGCGGCTGCCCGTCACCGAACACCGTCCTGTCGGTTCAGATATGGAGGAGGGTACTATTCGGAGCGCTGGCGATGGATCGTGGGTCGAGGATTTTCCTATCAAAACGGCAGGCGCAGTAATCGGCACTCGGCGTAGGAGCGAGCAGGACTTACAAGAATATATGGAGTCGTGCGGACGGCTCGGAGATCCAGAGCTTTTCGAAACAGCGAAAATCTTGATGACAACCGGATTAAGTGGGCGTGGGAGAACGATGCATCTAAAGGGCCCTATGGTAAGTCTCTAAAATAACATACATACGGAGTACTTACGAATCAAGCAGTATAAGTGGAAGGGGAAGGGGAAGGCCGTATGGAGGAACAACACCGACCTTTTAAACGACATAGACAAGCTTCCTAAAGGGCCGGACTGGAGAACTGAGGAGGTTACGGTGGGCGAGGGGCAAGACAAGCGAACACATACTGTTCACTTTCGCGACGTTTTGGAATCAATTCGTCATCTCATTGGTGCGAGACGATTTGAACGATGTATGCGATTCGCACCTGTGCGACGCTTCACTTCGCGGGACCGGAAATGCCGGATCTACGATGAGATGTGGACTGGAGATTGGTGGTGGCGAATGCAAGTAAGTATTTGATTTGAAACGATGATATTGGATAACTTACGCGCACCAGTATCTCATACGCAATAAAAACGGCACAGTTGTGCCGTTAATCGTTGCGACCGACCAAACTACGCTCACGAACAATTCAAACGGCCCGAAGGGGTTCCCCGTCTACCTATCGATAGGCAACATTAGTAAATCGGTTCGGCGCAGGCCCACCAAACGGGCTATGCTCATTATAGGGTACTTACCCGTTGACACGTTCGAGGACGTGGCCGATGAGAATGCGCGATCGCGGTACCGTGCAGACCTCCTTCATCGTTCCCTCAAGAGGATTTTCGAGCCGTTGAAGGAATCGTCGGAGAATGGTATGCTGGCGTGGTGCGTGGACGGCAACCTTCGTCATATTTACCCTGTCATTGCCGCTTGGGTCGCCGATTGGCCCGAACAAAACGATATCGCCTGTACGACCCAGGGTGGGTGTCCAAGATGCCAGCATGGATGGCACGGGCGAGGGAATGGGGGACTGAAAGCGCCACCACGCGATCAAGATGCCGATCTGGAGGCCATTACGACGTACAAGGATCAGCAACCAGCGGCACTGACGCCGCTTCACTTGAAGCCATGCGTTCCCTTTTGGGCCGATATCCCGCATGTCGAGATGTGGTCGACGTTTACTCCGGACCTACTTCATCAGCTATATAAGGGTATGTTCAAACATGCGAGAAATTGGGTGGAGGAGATGCTGGGCACGAAAGAATTTAACCAAAGATTCAAATCGATGCCGCGAGCGAAAGACTTACGTTGGTTCAAAAAAGGCGTCACGACGGTGAAGCTTTGGGCGGGGCGTGAATCAAGAGATATGATGCGCCAACTGTTGCTGGTCGCGATCGATGCTCAGGCGCCGCTAGAGTTCATTCGATTGATTCGTGCGTTGCTTGATTTTTCGTATCTCGCACACATCAGCAAAACCATCATTTCTGCTACAGTGTCATGGTTACTGTGTATCACTACACTAGCACTGTGTACACTACATAGCACTGTATACTCTACGAGTCTTCTAGCAGTGCTACTGCATGTGTATGTCAATACTACAGTAGATGCATCCTACAGTACAGTGCTATACCATCAATGTGTGTCAATGTCTACAGATCTGCAGTACACACCTGTAGACCCCAGAGTTTACAGATAGTCTATCGTCTCTGCAGCAGATGTGCAATGTCTGCAGCAAGTATACGACATACTGTAGTAGTGGCCATCAGGAAATTCAATATGCATATACTCAGCTTTGCCTTAAAAGACTCGTGTCCTGGAAAGTATTTTGTGATTTTCTCAATCATTCTTGACCCAAATCAGATTCTGATTAGACTTTTGGATGCTTTAAAGTGATCCGCATCTTTTCTATTTTTAGCATAATTTCAAATTTACCATATATGGTCAGTGATTCTACCAAAAAAGCTGTATCTAGGAAAGTGTTTTGCTATTTCCCAGATGACAAAGTACCCCTCTGAAAACTGTCAAAAATGCCTGCATAAGAGCTCAGTAAATATGCAAGTATCTGGACATTTCAGCTATGTATGTAGTATCTTTAGGGGTTTAGCCCCTTTAGTTGCCTTATTTCTCCTCGCACAGCAAGATTCAGAGCCTGGAAGTAGCTCCATTAGACTCAGCGCACCAGCGCGCGTCGAATGGTGTATACATATTCATATGTACGTGAGTTCCCACTTGGGGAAAGGTGTGCCATGCCCGGATTCATCTCAAGCCCTTAGTTTAGGGCAGGCCTGTGGGCACTTGAGTGTGTGACTCGGGTCGCAGCGCTTCAACGACAGACTCATCGGTCCGGTCACGTGGATCGCTCCGTTTGTTTACTGGCACCGTCTTGCTCGCCCGCTTCAACGCTTGCACCCCCACCCATCCTATTTGCGCCAACCACAGTCACGCCGAACCGCCACGTCTGCAGTCACCGACACTCAGCGCTCACCTAAACACAAGCGCGTCCCGTCGTGGATCCACCAGTGCGTTCCCATCTCGCCCGTCCGTCCTGCTTACCGCTTGTTACCCAAACAGCATGCGCCCACGCATGCAATGGACGGCGACACGTAGCACCAACACGTGCAATCGCACGTCCATAGACACTGACCAACCGACCAACTCACCCGTCGTCCACCGCATGCCGCATCACATGTGACCATGTATATCGCCGCGGCTAAGTCAGGATGCCCGCCCCAGCCACTAGCCGCCTTGCCCGCCCTTTCCACATGCACACTCTCAACCGTCATTTCGCTCGCCTGACCCTGGCCGCTGCCGTCCTACATTGAGGACCACGCGCCCTTGGCATGTATCTTGCGGCCCCAGCGTCCCCGGCGAGTGAGCCACTATGCTCGGCCGTCACACGCCGATCAATCAACTCACCCGTCGTCCGCTGCATGCTGGCATTTGTACGCGACGGCGCACGTCGACGAGGCTCGTCTGACGCGCCTGGCTGGCTGCAGCGGCGTCTTACATCGACGGTGGGCGATTCGCCCGCGTGATTTGTGCAGGCGCCTGGTCGCAACGCCCGCGGTCGCCAGCAATTGCGCAGTCCCAGGTACGTGCGGTTTTTTCCCGCCCTCTCGTCTCCGCGCTCACTTTTTATTTGCAAGCACGCGTTTGCGCCTACGGCGGTGCCTGCGCGCCTGTATCAAGCACGTGGGGTTACGTCGGACAGCAGTGAGTACAGCTCTCGCCACCCCTGCTACCGCGCTAACTGTCCCTCGCCGTCCCGGTTTGCTCGCACACCGTGCGCCACGCGGCCGCATGTTTATTCCAGTTTGCGTTGCCGCGCCCTGCTGCGCTTTCGCACTCTGCACGTGCCGCCGCACCCCTCCACCCCTCCCGCACTGCCGTGCCTTATCCCACACACACCGCGCTTTTTAGTCCCTACACGCCATTGCGTCATTTTCCCATACGTGCCACCGTGTTTATGCAACCGGGTGACTCCCCCAAGTGCATTACGTGCGGTCGCGCGTCTATCAATGCGCTGCCGGCGCGTGTTTCCGCCCTGGCGTCTGTTGCCGTTCCGTATTCCCTGTCATGTACTTTTGCTACGCTATAATAAATATATTTGTTTTTTTCATTTATATTGTGAGCATGCATACAGTAAGCCAATAAGAGGTCCCACCAGTAGATACTATAGTCTGATAGTCTACCAATTATTGGTATACAGTGACACCTACAGTGCTACCTCAGTAGTCTGTAGACACCAATAGTGAGTAATCTCAGCACAACCCAACTGACATATGTATTGCAACATGTTCTGGACAGTATAAATACAGTGCCTTACATTGATGATACATTGACACGCCCACCGTGCAGCTGGGGTCTAAGTACAGAGCACTGTGGCCACTGTGAGGCACTGAATACACTGTAAATGCCTGTGCAGTGCACCACAGTGTAGGGTGGTTTTGCTGATGCATGGAGCCCAACTGACCGATATCGACCTTTCCGAGATGGATAATGCGCTGGTGGCATTCCACGAGGCCAAGGGTGTGCTGGTCACAAAGGGGATAAGGAAGACTTTTGATCGTCTAGCTAAGTTACACATGCTCGGACACTATACTGAAAGCATTCGTGAGCTCGGCGTCCCAGACGGATACAGCACCGAAACGCCGGAATACTTACATATCGTCTACGTAAAGATTCCCTGGCGTGCATCGAACAAGCGGGACCCCGTCCCACAGATGGTGAAGTACGTCCGGCGCCTTGAGGCGCCCCATATCCAGGGCACCTTCGTCGACGAAATGTATGGCGAGCGCCCAGGGGCCGATGAGGAGGAGATAGATAAATACTGTGATCTAGACCAGAGGTACCTCGCCGAGGATTCCGCAGAAGATTCAAAGGACTCGGAGTCCGACGGCGACATTGGAGAAATCGAGAACGGCAGCGACGGCGAGGATAACGACGACGAGGAGTTGGTTCGGGTCGAGTCGAAGGGCGAATCGGAGATACACTATCCCCGGCCAAGTATTTCGATTGCTAAGCAGCCGACCATACCGAAGGTTTCCGGGCGCACCCTGATCACGTCATACGGCACTTCCGACCTGATCCGAGCACTTCAACGTTTTCTCTTGACCAAAACTCGCCCCCTCGGCCGCCGCACAATAGTCCTCCCTACCGACCACTTCAACGTCTGGCACAAGGCGACGCTTAGCCACCTTGCGCCCGCCTTTGCACCCAATGAGGCTGGCCACCGAGACGTTATTCGTATCCGTCCCACCGTCCGCGATTCCAACGGCCGCATCAAGGAGAAAGCCGCTTTCGACACAGCTCTCTTTGCCACCGATCGCAACGGCCACGGCCTATCTTGTGAGTCTTTTGTTTACTTGTCGCTCTATCTTTAGTTATGCTGACATTCAACCCCGTGCCCACAGGTTATTGCGCCGGCCGCGTTCACGCTATTTTCACACTCCCTTCGCACCTCCAGCACCTGTACTCGGACCCTCTCGTTTATCTCGACGTATTCTCGCCCTTTTCCGCTGACGCCACGGCCTCTCATCGCCTGTACGAGACGATGCCGGGGTACGCGAGCGGGTCGGTTGCATCGTTGGTTCTGCCTCTCCATTGCCTGACGATGGCGTGCCACCTCGCGCCAGCCTTCTCTTTGCCGCCTCAGCCGATTCCACGCTCCGATACTTCTGATCATGTCGACTACGCGGGCCAAACCTTTTACTTTAACGACTTCTATAACCATTTTGTTTTTCTTTTGACCTCGCACTGGCGCCGTTTGATCCCTACTTGAGTACCATGTGTTTTTGTCCTTCCGTCTTTCCCCTCAAACTACGACAATATTTTCCATAATTTTTCGTGTGGTTTCTATCATGTATCGCGCTTGCCCTTTTCAGCTCAATACATTTATTCACGCTTCGCGTATGATGTT
This sequence comes from Ceratobasidium sp. 392, assembly GCA_019677385.1. NCBI lineage: Eukaryota > Fungi > Basidiomycota > Agaricomycetes > Cantharellales > Ceratobasidiaceae > Ceratobasidium > Ceratobasidium sp. 392. The sequence continues at coordinate 317 of WSLO01000565.1, read as the reverse complement.
AGTTTTCCGCCCGCTGTACGACGGTCTTGCCCGGCACTATCAAGGTACTGTAATTAGTACGTGATAACTTCGCGACAATGTTATCTCGTGTCATTTGCGCCGTGTTATCTCTCCGCGCAAACACATGTAACAGCGCCTCATTACACGGTAACGTTCCCCTCGTTGTTATTTCACCCAGATTTTTTCCTGAGATTTGACTCGGTTGAGGGAGGTTACCATGTTCCGAAGGAGATCACCTTTGGCGCTTGAGAAAGGATATTCGCGGTAGACTCTTTTGGCAGCCCCCCAGCATTGTTCAATTGGGTTTAACTCGCAGT
>WSLO01000564.1:0-14805 GCA_019677385.1 Ceratobasidium sp. 392 | reverse complement strand
TCTAAGACAAGTCGCACTTAGAATATTCAGATTATCAATAACTAACTTAAAGGTCTTAATTGTTCACAGTGTAAACTAATTAAATATGTGTTAACTTAGAGCAGTGCTACTAGGCAGAGTTCCCTTAAATAATTATATTTAATTCAATCTTAGTTGCTTGGACTAACTGTATACTAAGCTTAAGATATCTTAAAGTGTTAAGATATGGGATTTCAGGGATAGCGCCTAATGCGTACTTAATTCCTCTACTAACTGGGTACTTTATTCCAACTGTTTAGGAGTACTTATGTATACACTGAGTCAGGCACTTCTTGAGGCTCACAAGAGAATCACACGAATAACTAACAAGAAAACACAACCAAAGCCAAAGCTGGGAACCGTGCAAACTTGTGAGTAAGTGAAGAGGGGTGAGGCTTGTAAGTGCTCCTGAGAGGGTTCTTTTATACCCTGAGGGAGGCCTTGATCAAGCAAACAAGTGCATGCATACTAAGCCATGTGAAAGAGAGTGGGTACTGCTACTTATAGGCATGCCCTTACCATAAGTAGGTGGTTCAGTGTAATGACTGGGCAATTAGTGGTAGAGATGTCGCCCCAGATATCTGCGGCAATCCGGCCACCCGCAGGCGGACTCCAGCTCCAAAAGCCAGATCCGGCGCTGGCACCGGCAGCCCGCAGTGGGATTGCCGGAACCCGGTGGAGTCCCACGGTCATGATGACAAATGTCATCACAACTACTTGTAACATAGCTCATTAAATGCGCAGAATTCAGCGCTTTCAAATGGTATAGAACACATGGCTGATAAACAACAAATGTGCTGAGCGCAGCCATATCTTTGAAACAGAATAAATCCCCTATGATTTGACCACTGTGAAAACCCATCACAACCATATGCTTAGGTGCTCATTGAATGCGCAAAATTTGCAGCATTCCAAAGGTGTATTTTATACTCCCCAGACAAATAAACCCAGGGAGATTGTGCAGCTTCTTTGCCCAAAATATATTCCCCTGAGTGCGCAACCCCTGTTTCAGACCCAAATAAGCCTTTTTAGCTCTTTCTGATGGTTTGGCTGTGCTCATCTTGCAAAAATAACCTATACCTTGGTGCCTATCTACTTTACTGCTATGCTAAATCACAATGATCTGTTCACAGTGTCTTGAAATACTGCACATGTATCATGTAAGGCTATTCCAGCTGGTTCAGCACCTATTGATATATGATGTAAGTCCTCTGGGGGTCTTAGCCATGCTAAAAAGGTATCCTGAGCATGCCTGTAAGCTCAGAAATACACATAGAGGTTTACACATGCATGTACAGGACATACTGTGTGAATTATTCAACTCAGGGGGTGTTCCCCCCCCTGTTTCACTCACTTGTACTGCTCAGATTGAGCTGAAACTTGGTATTTAAAGTCTTCTAATGAGTTTGCATCCATTTATGACAAGGGAGCAACATTTGCATGGTGATATTCACTTGTGCATGTGGCGCATTCAGGGGTCAAACCCCCTATATGCACCATAACTCCTGAGGCATTTGTCTGACAGACTTGTGAGTATGCGCATTCAATTCCTCTCATCAGCACAAACCGAACGATATATATATCATTAACAAATACTCATATCTTAGTCAGTGCTGAGTGGTGCGCTTTCCCCTGAATATTTCCACACACTATTTGGGCGCAATCTGACTGGTATATTTTTTTCATACACCTATATGTATATCATTATGATTGCCCGAATTTTGCGCATTTTACTATGTACTTTACATTAGAATGTGGTGACATTGATGAAAATCATACCTTCCGGGCCCTCCCCCAAAGTCCAGCGGATAAACCGGTGCCCGGCAACTGGCTCAGAGTGACTCTGGCACTGGCGCCAGCACCCCGCAGCTGGTTTTTTGCTGGTTTTTATCTGGCAAACCGGCGGATATCCTGCACGCTGGAGTCTGGCGCAACATCTCTACCTTGATCAGTCCCCAGTGAATTTCCCCAGGAAGACCGAACCATCAGGGTAGAAACAGCAGCACCTGATACCTCAAGAAGGACCACTATGGAAGAAGTACAGGACGAAGACCAACCCATCAACATAACCATTCACAAAATGGAGAACAACTGGGTAGAGGAACGACATCGTCTGACTGGTACTGCCCTATGCAGAAGAAACCAGCGGACAGGAGAAGTAATATGGCTGGTACCAAGCATTGCACCTAGCGTAGCAGAACTGACGCAGGTGTCAATACCCCAAACACCCATTGAGCCGGCACAAGTGGAGGGCAGCAATCTCGACAACAAAGGAGGGAATAAGGGGTTTGCAGTCCCATCAGTGGCTAGCAATGCCCTCACCTAGTGATGTTCTGCGGGAAGAAATGCAGGTTCTCCTTCCCGCAGCAGGGAACCCGCAGCTGATGGCTCTCCCTCTTCTCTACCCGCTTTCTGCTCCCGGAAAGCGGGTTCCCGCTGAGAACCCGCCACATCCTGATGTAATATATACCATTAAATAGAGAAAATTCGGCGCTTCAGAACGATATATAACACTCATCTGTAATAAATTCATGCAGCCCTTCGCTGGTCAATCTTTGTTTTTTAGATATTCCAAGCCAAATGCACTTTGCTGAAACCCACCACAATCTCTTATAAACACCATCACTAAATGTAAAAAAGTCTCAGCTTTTCAACTGTGTGCTTCAAATTGCTCAGAAAAATGATCTCAGGGAGATCGCAGCACTTCTTTGTTGAAAAATAATGCCCCCAAGTGCGCAGCCCCACTACAGCCTCAGGAACTCCTCCAGCAGTGCTTCTGAATATTCCAATAGACTCAGAGCATCTGAAAACCCCCCATACACAACTTATCCAACTGACAGACAGTCCACATACATGTAAACTGACCACTGGGTAGTCACATCATTGCACCCAAGCCTCATATAGAGCCTCAAGCCCCTAAAGTCACTCTTACACCAGCACGTAAATGTTTCCAGACCCCTAGTTAGAGGTAAACAGCCTATATAAACACACCTATGGCCTCAGAATCAGCCAGAAACCAGTGTGTAACCCTGTGCAGTGCAATCAGGGTGATTTGAGCACTCAGGGGGTGTATTCCCTATGTTTCACACACTTAAACCATCTCAAAAGCCCTGAAACTTTGTGAGTATGCTCTACTCAGTGAATCGCATCATTATCATCCAGGGGAGCAGTGGTTGCATGGTGGGATTCACTAGTGTATGTGGCACTCTCAGGGGTTTCAGCGCCTGTATATCGCTCATATCTCCTGAGCCAGAGCAGCCTGGGACTTCTAAGTACGCTCATTCCTCTCAGCTCATCAGCACGCATCAATTGATAAATATATGTCCATGCATATATGGAAATACTGTAAAGGGTGAGGGGAATGGCTTGGCTAAATATCTCTTAGGATGTATTTGGCTGCGATCTGCCTTGTAGAATTTTTTTGGGTTAAGTGTTATCTATCATTCAAAAACTCTAATTTTTCTCCTTTTTATGGTATATATTTCATTCACATGTGGTGAGTTTTTGCGGGGAAAAGCGGGTTCTCTGCAGGGTTCTTGCAACCAAAATTCCACAAAATCTCTTCCCTTTCCCTCCCCTCTTCTGGCAATGTGGGAAAGGGGGAAAAGGGGGAGAGAACTCTGCAGGGAACTCTGTGAGCGGGTTCCCCGCAGACACCACTACCATAGTTGGACTGTAGAGGGGAGAGTTGACAAGGTAGAACAAGCTGGAGGCACCAGACTTGTTCTCCACTGTATTAATACTAGCTACTGCACAGTCTGTGCGTACATGAGTCAGGGCTCAGCAAAAAAAGAAGGGCAAGATAACATGTAATCACAGCATATCACACCATTACATGGTTGCATTCCCTCCGATTATGAATTCATGTCATTGCACTAAATCACATTGTGTCATCACACTTTGTGATCACGGGGTGCAATAACACTCTGCCATCACACCCTGTTATCACACCTTGTGAATACATCATGTTATTACACTATGTTATTACACTTTGTCATTACACTATGTCATTACACTATGTCATTACACTATGTTATTACAGTATGTCATTACAGTATGTCATTACAGTATGTTATTACACTGTGTTATTACACTGTGTTATTACACTCTGTAATGACACCCTGTAATGACACTCTGCGATTGCTCCATGTCATGCCCTCTTCTTACCTGGGCATTTCATATAATCTAATTTGGGTTAGCATTTTATTTGATTCAAAATTAATCATGCAAATGTGTTGATTAATCATTTGATCAATCAAGATCAATTGATGCGATCAGATCAATTCTGAGTACTCAATCGCGGTACTCCCAGGGTTGACTGATCATGTGACTCAAGCATGACAAATAAGCAAATAGTCACACAAAACAGCAATTTAGTTGGAATGGGGAGTTATATTGGTTCTTGGATGAACGGGATACAAAGTAAATATACTAGCAACACACTATGAACATGTAACGGCAATATCGAGGCACCTTTGAGGGGCTACAAAATCAATGATTAATAATGCGAAAACCATGATGAGAGAAAACAAGGGACTTACCGCATGATAACGTGAGAGGTGGCTCGGAGAACAGGTCGGACAAGAAGGAAGCACGAAGGGGTGGTTTATGAGTACAACGAGTTAGCACATATGGAAGGGGGAGAAGAGGAGTGGGGATGGTACGCAGCAGGAGAGGGAGGGGGGGCTTATATACTACGAGTTACAGCAGCAGAGACAAACAGACTGGGCACCGCGGAAAGAGCGGGCGCCGAAGGAAAAATAACGTTGCAACTTGATCAGCCCGAGCATCGTCGGGCGAGTCCGGGTGGATTTGGTTGGCCCAGGTGATGCCATGATCCAATTCTTCGCCCTCAAAAGGCACACCTCCATAGTCACTAGTATTGACAATAAATCAACTGCCGCCAAGCAGATTACATAGCGGACAGTACTTACGAGCCATATGCCAACAAATCCTTCTGGAAATCCCTGAATCGCCCCAGGGCCCGTTCTTCAAACAACAGCAAGCCCTCCAGATGTCTCCAATACATTGTCAGCTGTTTGGAAGCCGAGAGATCAACCTTCGTCCATCAACCGGTCTTCCACTGTTTAATGCAGTGCTGAGTTATTGTGAGTATCATCACAATTGCAGGAATCGGAATTGGATCAAAGAGATTTGGGTTCTCCAAGGCAATTGCTCCGGGTCCCCAGAACAGTCCCGCAGCAACACAGACCGGCAGGCCGGGGTGTTCATAAGGGTCGGTCTGCGTTTCTGGATCCTGCGATGCAAATCAGTCATGAAAGTTAAATATGAGCAAACAAGGATGATGTGATATACATACCTGAAAAATAAAACGGTCAGGCGAGAGCAATTTGGCAAGCTGACGGTTGTGGAGGAGGTCTTGCGACGTTCACGCCGGGTTGGCAAAGCCCCACTGAACTGAGACCTTGGAGTCCACCCGCGTCCTTAGGTCACCTCGGACCAATGAGAGACAATGTGCAATCTATGGAAAGTTAGTAAGACGTAGACTACGGTAAAGGGGTACTCACAATTCCTTTCATCTCGCACGGCGGCTTCTGGTAGGGTACCAAGGGAGCCCAAGCCGCCCAAACGTCTTCATAACACTCATCAATCCATTCACATATTGTGCCATAACACTCGTAGATGCCCCTTACGCAAGCCATTGCGTTGAGCTTGGGGATTGTGTGGGTTGCAACAAGGTGCGGTACCACGGTGTAGTCAGAAAGTGCGGGCTGCCAGCGCCGAGACTACATGTGAGCTTTAGCAAGTAGCGACAGAGAAAAAAAAGCGTGCTTACAGCGTGGACACCGCGCTCAAGTGCTTCCTCAGCTGCAACAACCTCGGCGTCATCCTCGACCAGGTCACTGGGTTGTGCTCGCAATGGGGGTTGCCGTGTATGCCTTCGCAGTTGAGGCAAAGTGTTGGCGATATGAGGTCCGAGGCTACCGAGGGTCCGAGCGAGTAGCCCAAAGTCAATGGGCAAACCATTCCCTGCCTTTTCTGCTTGCTGTCTAGCCCAAGCTAATACAGCTGTGGGATCCGATGCTGACGGAGGACGTGGTACGTTCGGTGCTGGAACCAAGGAACTAGCACAAGCAACCGGGGCTGGAGCTTTATTTGATACAATGAGTGGCGCAGCGCGAGCAGACGCCAAATGTGTGGAAGGCGCCACTATTGCGTTAGTCGAATTCAAGGGGTGAGGTAGAGCGACAGGTGGGTTTGATGGTTGGGACAATGAGCAACTGGGGGCCGGAGTTGGACAAAGGTGAGCCGGTTGTGCCAGCCGTGGCCGCTTGCTGGCATGTGCAGTCCGATGGTTTGAGTCCAAGTCTGATTGACTTGACTCATCGGAACAGTTGGTATTGGCCCGCCTGCCGTTTGCTCTCTTGGTGGTATTTATAGGGGCGGGGGCGCGAATCGTCGGAACTGGAAGAGGGCGTGAAGGGATTGGCGAAGTAGGAAGTGGTTGAGATGTTGGGAGGACACGTTGGGAGACTGAGTCCTCCGGCTGAAGTTCAACCATCTCCAACTCTGACGTCTTGGGTTCTGTGGCTGTGTCCGGGTTGGCCGTTCCAACCGGACGCAACCAATCTAGTGTGAGCGACCCATTCATACTGCCAGCTGGTTGTGCGCTTGAACGTGGGACATCTATTAGTAAGAGAAAACAAGTGAATTTAAGTGTCGCAATTAGAGAACCAAGCGTTACGTACCGGCAGCTGCTGTGGTTAGCTGCTGGTGTCCACTCTCCAAGACCATTTGTCCGGTTGGTTGCAAGATGGCCTGTAAATTTTGTAAGTAAGAGTAAATCAAATTGGAAGTGAGCTGGAACTTACCGGAGCACTGCCCCCCTCAAGTTCCATGGGACTTGCGTCAGCCTCTTCTTTGTCGCTGCCTGGGAACCCCATGAGGACTTTGTTAATAGTTTTGTCCAATAAATGCAAGGCGTTGATCCCAAGACGCTTCGACGCGAGCCGGACGGCCTCCTCCCTTGTGACCCATTCAAACGAATCGCCCGCTGAACTTTTGTTCGCCATGACTGCGTCGCCAACTTGGGGTTTTGGCGCGGTAACAGGTTCTGCATCAGCAGCGCCAAAAACATAAGCAAAATCATCAAAAAAAAAGGAATGTACTCACCCGGCAAGCTTTCATTGCGCGTTGTCCAAGGGTTGGCGGCTGGCTGAGCAATAAGTCCTGGTCGATTGCCTGGTTCGCCCTGAGGGTCGGATTTTGGCTTCTTGGAGTTCGGTTTGGACTTTTGCTTTTGCTTCGGTTCTGAAGGGGTAGGTGGCTGGCTTGATGCTTGTGAGCTAGATAGGTACGCATCTAATTCCGGATCAGCACTAATTAATCACAAGATATATAAGGTGACACACCGGATTTGACTTGACGAGCGGAGGGTTGACACGCGCGCCCAGACCGCCTAGGTTCAGATGTGGTGGGTTGTGACGCTGAGATTGTACTGGGTGCACGGCCCTGTAAAAGACAGAGGCAACACAAATAAGTAGTAGATCAAAGAAGGATAAATCCTGACTTCCGGACGGTGTTGGTAGTATGCTGGGTTGTTGTGAGGATGAGAGTGAAAGTTTACAGTTCTTGATAATCGATTGGACGAGGAGAGGCATACAAACGCTGGAGGCTGTTGATAGCCACCAGGGGTTTAAATATGAGAAAGCAGTATAAGACGTTGAAGCGTGATATAACACTCACCTTGCGCCTTACGCGAATTGCACGACTTGCCTGGTCCTTGCGGCAATGGTCAAAATGGTGTGCACTCAGGCTGAATTGTGAAGTTAGGTTGTATATGGGATTGGCACCGGGTGTGTAAGGCGAGGACAAGGGTGGTGCGCATCACAAGCAGTTCAAATAATACGGAATAATGAATTAACGATGATGTGAGCGCTCAATGAGAAACGAGGCGCAGTAAACGCACCGTGTTGAGCCGGCGGCCAAGTCGCCAGCACACTGAGTGTGGTCAGACGTGTGGCGCACTAGTTGGGTTGCCAGGCACAAAGGACATATGGCGGGCTGGCGGTTGCAGGAGAAATTCAGGATAGCGAGAGCAGGGGGCAGAGTTGGAACACGTTTGGCCGTTAGTAGAAATTATTATGAGAAATACAAGGCACTTACTTGCGAGTCTGTGTGCGCAAGTACTCCGTCCTCTACCAGAACTAGTTTTTTTATTTTCTTTCCCGTGAATGGCACGGGGTGGTAATATGTAAGCGCGGGCTGCGCGACGCGAAGCCATGGCACTACCCCTTCTTGCAGAGGCCAAGACCCACAGCTTCTCTATTGACGATCAATTAACTTGTCTGTATTGCCGAAAGCACCTCCGGACACCAACTGGGCACGATTGCCACATTATTCTGCGCCCTTACTGTTGAGCTAGACATGAGCGCTTCGTCAGCAGCGAGAAAGAACGCAAATGAAAGCAAAAACTCAGCAAAAAAATACCAATATCTGGACCAACAGAGAACAAGCCGGCCACCGAACCGTCCCAAACCAAAGACATACCTGTTGCTGGGCCATCGCGCCTGCCTGTCACAACCCTCTACTAGAGGTTGTGAACTCGTCCTTGTAAGTCCTCTCAAGGGCTTAACTCGTGCGCTCCGCTTGTGGAGGCGTCCTCGTGGCTTGGTTGTGGACCGCGGTCCCGTGTGGGTGAATACCCCGTTAGTGGTTCTTGTGGCTCAAGGCCCTTAAGTAGACTGAGGAGTGCTACTACAATTGTAGTGGCACGACGAATGCTTTGTAACTGAATCGCTAAGTCTCACTTACTTCCAACACTAGACGCGATAAAGCCTTCTAGTATAGTTGGACTGTAGAGGGGAGAGTTGACGAGGTAGAACAAGCTGGAGACACCAGACTTGTTCTAGGCTGTATTAATACTAACTACTGCACGGTCTGTGCGTACAAGAATCAAGAGCGTACAGAGGGGCGGTACACAAGTGTTAGTGGTCTAGATACAGCAGGAGCCAATCGTAAAGAACGTAAGCCACAAGCGATGTGGCATGAGTCAAAGAAGCAAGAGCATAGCCTCGAGTGGCTAAGTATATTCCAGAAGGAGGTCCGGGCCGGTGGCTAAGTAGACTCTAGCCACAAGATAGAAGGGAAGGGGCGCTGTGAGGCGCTAAGTCTGGGAGTGACCGTACAAGGTCACAACACTGCCCGTCTCCAAACACCGTCCTGTTGGTTCCATCATGGAGGAGGATACAATTCGAAGCGCCGGCAATGGATCATGGGTTGAGGATTTCCCTATCAAAACGGCAGGCGCAGCAATAGGCAGTCAGCGGAGGACTGAGCAGGACTTACAGGAGTACATGGAGTTGTGCGGACGGCTCAGAGATCCGGAGCTTTTTGAAACTGCAAAGATTTTGATGACAACCGGATTGAGTGGGCGTGGGAGAACAATACATCTAAAGGGGCCTATGGTAAGTCTATAAAATAAAATAACCACGGAGTACTTACAATTCGAGCAGTATAAGTGGAAGGGGAAGGGGAAGGCCGTATGGAACAACAATACAGACCTCTTGAACGATATAGATAAATTACCTAACGGGCCAGACTGGACAACTGGGGAAGTTACGGTGGGCGAGGGGCAGGACAAGCAAACACACACTGTTCATTTTCGCAACGTTTTGGAATCGATCCTTCATCTGGTTGGCGCCAGGCGATTTAAACGGTGTATGTGATTCGCACCTGTGCGACGTTGGACTTCGCAGGATCAAAAATGTCGGATCTACGATGAGATGTGGACTGGAGATTGGTGGTGGCAAATGCAAGTCAGTATTTGATTAAACACATTGTTATTGAAGAACTCACACGCATAAGTACCTTATACACAATAAAAACGGCACAGTTGTGCCGTTAATTGTTGCGACTGACAAAACCGCGCTCACGAACAATGCGAACGGTCCCAAGGGGTACCCCGTCTACCTATCAATAGGTAACATCAGTAAATCAGATTGACGCAGACCCACAAAACAAGCTATGCTCATTATCAGGTACTTACCCGTCAACACATTCAAGGAGGTGGTTAACGAGAACACGCAATTGCGGTATTGCGTGGAACTCCTTCACTGATCTCTCAAGAAGATTTTTGAGCCATTGAAGGAAGCGTTGGAGAACGGTATGATTGCATGGTGCGCGGACGGCAACCTTCGTCACATTTTTCCCGTCATCGCCGCTTGGGTCGCTGATTGGCCTGAACAGAACAATATTGCCTGTACGACCCAGGGTGGGTGTCCGAGATGCCAGCATGGATGGCACAGGCGAGGAGATGGGGGACCAAAAGCTCCACCACGCAATCAGGACGACGATCTGGATGCCATTCGGACGTACAAGGATGCCCGGCCAGCGGCGCTGACGCCGCTTCACTTGAAGCCATGCATTCCCTTTTGGGCCGATATCCTGCACGTCAAGATGTGGTCAATGTTCACTCTGGACTTGCTCCATCAGCTGTATAAGGGCATGTTTGAACACACAAGAAACTGGGTCGAGGAGATGCTGGGTATGAATGAGTTTAACCGAAGATTCAAAATGATGCCGCAAGCAAAAGACTTACGCTGGTTCAAAAAAGGCGTCACAACGGTGAAGCTCTGGGTGGGGCGGGAATCAAGAGATATGATGCAGCAGCTGTTGCCGGTTGCAATCAATGCTCAGGCGCCGCTAGAGTTTGTTTGATTGATTTGTGCGTTGCTTAATTTTTTGTATCTCGCACACGGAGCCCAACTGACTGATATTGACCTTTCCAAGATGGATAGTGCGCTGGTAGCATTCCACGAGGCTAAGGGCGTGCTGGTCGCAAAGGGGATAAGGAAAATTTTTGATCGTCTAGCCAAGTTACACATGCTCGGACACTATGCTGAAAGTATTTGTGAGCTCAGCGTGCCAGACGGATACAGCACCGAAACACCGGAATACTTACATATTGTCTATGTAAAGATTCCCTGGCGTGCATTAAACAAGCGGGACCCAGTCCCTCAGATGGTGAAGTATGTTTGATGCCTTGAGGAGCTCCATATCCAGGGCACTTCGATCTACGAGTTGTATGGCGAGCACCCAGGAGCTGACGAACAGGAGATAGATAGGTATTGCAATGTGGACCAGAGGTACCTCGCCGAGGAGTTCTCTGAAGATACGAATGACTTGGAGTCCGAGAGTGACATTGGCAAAAGCAAGAGCCGCAGCGGCGGCGAGGATAACAACGGCGAGGAGATGGTTTGGGTCAGGTTGAGGGGCGAATTGGAGTTACATTATCCCCGTCCACATATTTTGATTGCTAAGCAGCCAACCATACCGAATGTTTCCGGGCGCACCTTGATCACGTCATATGGTGCCTCTGACCTGATCCGAGCGGTTCATTGTTGTCTCTTGACAAAGACTCGCCCCCTCGGCCGCCGCTCAATTGTCCTCCCTACCGGCCACTTCAACGTTTGGCATAAGGCAACGCTCAACCACCTTGTGCCTGCCTTTGCGTCCAACGAGGCTGGCCACCGAGACGTTATTTGTATCCGTCCTACTGTCCGCGATTCCAACGGCCGCATCAAGGAGAAAGCTGCTTTTGACATGGCTCTCTTTGCCACCAATCGCAACGGCCATGGCCTATCTTGTAAGTCTTTCGTTTACTTGTCGCTCTATCTTTAGTTATGCTGACATTCAACCCCGTGCCCACAGGTTATTGCGCTGATCGTGTTCATGCAATATTTACACTCCCTTCGCACCTCCAGCACCTGTACTCAGACCCTCTTGTTTATCTCAACATATTCTCGCCCTTTTCCGCTGATGCCACAGATTCTCATCACCTATACAAGACAACGCCAGGGTACGTGAGCGGGTCAGTTGCATCATTGGTTATCTCTCTCCATTGCCTCACAATGGCGTGCCACCTTGCGCCGGCCTTCTCTTTGCCACCTGAGCCGGTGCCACGCTCCGATTCCTCAAACCATGTCGTCTACGCGGGCCAAACTTTCTACTTTAACAACTTCTATAACCATTTTGTTTTTCTGTTGACCTTGCACTGGCGCCGTTTGATCCCTACTTGAGTAGGGCGTATTTTTGTCCTTCTGTCTTTCCCCTTGAACTACGACTATTTTTTCCCTACTTTTTCCTGTCGTTTCCGTCCTGTATCGCGCTTAGCCTTTTCAGCTCAATACATTTCTTTATTCTTTGCGTATGATGTTAGTTCTCTGCCCACCGTACAACAGCCTCGCCCGGTACTATCAAGGTATTGTAATACTTAGTACGTGATAACTCCGTGACACTGTTATCTCGTGTCATTAGCGCTGTGTCATCTCCCCGCGTAAACACATGCAATCGAGCGTGATCACTTGGTAACGTTCCCCTCATTGTTATCTCACCCGGATTTTCTACTGAGGGGCGTACAGGGCGGCAGTGCACAAGTGTCTGTGGTATAAGTACAGCGGTGGCCAATCAAAAGGAGCATAAGCCATGAGAGATGTGGCATGAGTCAAGGAAGCGAGAGTGTAGCCTTGACTGGCTAGAGTGTTCTGGAAGAGGGTCCGGCCTGGTGGCTGAGTAGCATCTAGCCACAAGACAAGGAAAGAGAAGGCGCCGTAAGGCGCTAGTTCTGAGAGTGACCATGCAAGGTCACGACAAGTTTCTTGATCAGCAATAGATAAGCTAGCAAAGATGATGGCTCCCCAGCAGCTGCTTCAGAGCATGTCTGTACTCCTCGTTAGACTAGTTCATCCTCAGTACTTCCTAGATTCAAAAGCGCTAGTTTTCCTAGATAATCAACCCAGGAATCAATCTTCCACTGGCGCTCTAATTGGGCCACCTTCAGCTGATCTTTTGCATGGTCCCCATTAGCACCAAAGAGCTTGCGTGCAGCGTCTGATGCAACTAGTGGCACGCCATGGCTAGCAGAGCATTTAGGAGCACACTTGGAGGTATTGCATACAGCCTTGATCAAGTTCTTGAGCACAGCAACTTGTGTTTTGCTTGTATGATTTGTTGTTGACTCGACTGCAAGATAAAGCGGCTTGTGAGTGCTTCCTGTGTTCGCCATTATATGCATGCTGCTATAATTGATGTTTTGCTGTGATGTTGAGTCCATACTGGTGGTTATGCCTAAATATATGCGCTTAAAACCTTATAATGATGCTTTAAAAGTACAACATACCTTTTGCTTTTGCTAAGATATCTCCTGCCTGAATCCTTGCGCCAACACCGCCTTCTAAAACAAACCAGCCAACTGAGTGTGGCGAGGGTATGGGTCCAACCTTGACTCCAAATGCAAGTGCACACATCTGGATAACTTTGGGGATCTGTACTGCAGACACCCCAGACATGATTAGCCTGCACCACAAGCTTTGAATGTGAATGTCAAAAGCACCAGACATCTTTGTCTTAAAAAATTGTTTTGTCCAAATGGGTTTTGACATTTTAGCCCGCATATAGCGACAAGATTCTTTAGTGGCATATGCTCTCTTCTTCCAACTTGTCTTTGCTGTCTTGTATTTCTCCATTTTGCTTGTGTACTGCCTATTATTGTCAGGAACAGTGAGGCTTTTGATTCAGGGCCCTAGGGACTAAATTCAGCTGAATTCAGAAAATTGGCTTTTATTTAGTCAAATTTAGTTGAATGCTTGCACAGCCACACACAATCCATGAAAAATTTCCTCAAATCTTGCCCAAACTTAACCTAAATTTTGACCAAATTTTAGGGGGTAACTGCTTGGGGGCCTAAATCCCCCAAACATTTTTACTCAGCTGAATTCAGCTAAATTCATCTGAACAAAAAAAGCAGCTTTTTCCTGACGCATCACCTGCCTGAGCCACTTGTTCCTTCTTTGACTGAAGCGCAAGCAACTCAAGTTTTTTTTTGAGTATCTTGTTATCTTGAGCTAAAGGCTCATTCTTGCTAGCTGCTTGCCTTGCCACCTTCAAAGCATTGCGCTTTTGATCACGTAAACGTGAGTTTCAAGCGATGAGAGTTTGGTGTTGGACAACAAGTTTTCTGAAGCTTTTTGAGTCTTTGATTCGTAGAGAGCGGGCGACTTTTGTGGCCTGAACCACCTCAGCGTTGTATGTTATATGCTTTAGCTATGCTGTACCTTCATCTGGGTTATAACTGACCTGATCCGTGCTAATGCCAAGCTGTTCACGTCTTGCTTGGGCTAGTACATCCTTCTGACATTTAGTCATTTGTTTCTTACTACGTCTAGGTACAGGAGGTATTCTAGGGGCCATATGAGCTGTTTCGATAGAGATTCCAAGCAGTCGATGTGTAGCCACGGTGTGGAAGGTCAAAAGAGAGCCAACGGCTATGGATCGGTGCGCATTGCCAATACCAAAAGCCAAACAAGGACAACTAGAAATTACTGTAAACTTGTATGTTCGAATCCTTTGTGGTTCGTATATAAATCACAGAACTTATCTTGTGTGATGTTCTTTGATACCAGGCAGAGTAAATTGGTAAGACTTATTTTTGTCTGCAGTCCACAATACCACAAATTTATATGTAACCGCATCAACAATTTCTTGACACGCACTGGATAATGCAATTCTATTCTCAGTGTTTTCCTTACAAACACCCCTTGTATGCTAAACAGTTGTTTCCAGGGATCAACCTGTTCAAACGACGAAGGATTGGGAGCCCGTTTTTTGGTGCCATCCATTTATTACAAACCAGCACGTGATTCGCAGGCACGGCACGCTTCACGTGCCAACCCTCAATGTATCCAAAGAATGGGGGTCGGCAACCCAAAGGAAAAGATTGTCCGGGTCACGTGATCATACAAACACAAGTGGGCATAGTCGCGAGCT